>PVKH010046943.1:0-10343 GCA_004027955.1 Chaetophractus vellerosus | reverse complement strand
TGCTTGGACGGCATTAACGGCACGGGCGCGTGTGAGTGTGGCCAGGGCTTCAGCGGCACGGCCTGCGAGACCTGCACCGAGGGCAAATACGGCATCCACTGTGACCAAGGTGGGTGCCCTCCTGCCCACCCCAGGCAGGCTGTTTTGCTCCCCTGACCAACCAGCTCAGAAAGGAGAGAGCCGGCACGTGCTGCCTAACGGGCCTGTCTCCCCAGACAGGCTGGAGTCCCACCTGCTATCACTGTTAATTATTGTGTTGTGTAACTTGCATAGGGCGGTGTTTCCAAATATTTTCGGTGGCTAACCTGGACCTGCCGACTCTCGCCGTGGTCTGTTCATTGATATTCCCCAACCCAACCATATTTGTCTGTGTTTGCCTGCACACTGCTTATTGTGGTTTCATTCTCCATTTTGGACATGACTCGATAGCTTGAAAAGCAGTTTTACACACATTATCTCATTTAATCTGACATATGTGGGTATTGCAATCCCCATTTTATAGATTAGGAGATTAAGGCAAAGAGGTTTGCTTGACTCCAAAGTCCTGCTTTTAAATCATGCTGTTCTTTGTGTGACGATGGCTCTATTGACTCACCATCAGCAAGCCACACACTTGGAACTGTTTTATAAAAATAGAGACGTTTGGTCTAAGCCATCTGCATCTTCCTTATGCCCAGGGACACACAGCTGAGGAAGGGTTTCCAATCCATGTTCTATCTGCCACTGCAAACCATAAACTTGACCTTGCTAGTCAAGTTTGTTTGGTCCAAGCCAAACAAAATTTATGTATAATCGAACCTATTGGAGTGCCAATTTTGTTCTATGCTATTTGGAAGAATCAGCTGCTTGCGTTTGTACAGCAGTTCCTAACCTGGGTTTGTGGATGAACCTCATGGGTCCACGAAACCCCTAAAGCTGGAGGATGCTTTCTTCTCCGAGAGGCTCATGACCCTGCTGCGTAACAAAGGAATCAGTATTTCTATGTTCATGAAGAAGGCAGTACCACACCAGGCTTATATAAACCCAGTCTAAAATCGGTGCTTTGTGGGAACATGACCTAGTTCACCTGTTTTCACCAGCCTGGTAGATTCTTTCTTCCTGTGCACGTGCCCTTCTTGGGACTCTAGGCCTCCATTAAAGACAGTGTTTCTCAGGAATCAGGTTGAGAAAGTATAGGTAAAGAAATGGGCCCTACTAGGAAATGATAAGTGAACTTTTGATAAGATTCTGAACACGGACAAAATCTTATGATTTACGGGTATTTGTTCACTTAGCCTGTTCTTGTGTCCATGGGAAATGCAACCAAGGACCCATGGGTGACGGCTCCTGTGAATGTGACGTTGGCTGGCGAGGAGTGAAATGTGACAGTGGTAAGAGGAACCTTCAGTATTTATGGTCTGTTCATAGCCCCTCTTCTCAGCAGCTGCATTATTTTTCTTTCTAAAATTTAAATAATACCATTATTGCTTCTTCTGGCCATAAAAGTAATTCCTACTTGTAACCAAAAGCCTTTAAAATAAAGAAAAGAGGAAAATGAAAAGTACTCACACTCGCTCCCAAGATAGGAACTGGCTGCTATCAGTATTTTATGCTAGCCTTCCAACTGTTTTCTATGAATATAAATAAATGTGAATGGAACCATACTTTATATATCGTTTTGTAACTTGCTTTTTCCATGTCACAATCTACCATGGATATCTTTCCATGTGAATAAATATAGATAAACATCATGATTATTTTTAATTTCTTCAAAACATTGTTAGGATTGTACCATACTTTTCAAACCAGTTTCCTGCTGAAAAAAACAATGCTGAATGAACATCTCTTATATACATCTTTTTGCATTTTTCTTATTATTTCAACTGGTTAAATTCCTAGAGGTGGAATTTCTTATCAGAAGTTGGCACTTTGGGGGAAGATTTTGCTACTCATTCCCAGGTTGTCTTCCAGAGGATAGACCAGTTTCTTTTCCAGACCAGCAGGGTCTGAGCAGGCCCATTTCCCTCCACCCACCACCACATGGGGCTGATGTTTCTTAATGTACTTTAGGGGAGAGTGATGAGTAGGAAGAGAATTTCAAGCAGAAAGTAGCACATGGATGGCACAGAGATGTGAGAAATCTCCTGGCATTTGGAGCACCAAAGGGTTTCAGAATGAGAGGATTATAGGGCAAATAGGAGTGCTGAAGGAGAAGACTGTAGGCAGGAGCCAGGCTGAGAGGTGAAGGAGGTTGGACCTTCTCCTAAGGCCAGCTGGAAGCCTTTAAAGGGCTTTCAGTAGGGGAGCAATATGATTACATTTGCATTTTAGAAAGATCACTTTGACACTGGACTGGAAAGCAAACCCCTGGAATCAGATATCATAGACCGCCCCCCTTTCTGGAATGGGGGCTGGGGAGGAGACCACAGGGGCCACCGGCCCAGTGAGGTCCTAGAGATGTGGGGCTGTCAGAGGGAGTGCCTTTGCCCAAGTCTCTGGGTGATGCTGAAATTAAAGGAATGCAGAATTAAGAGCTGACTGAAAAGCTGAAGGAGGGAAGCCTGAACGGGACCAAGCAAGAGTGGGTATCCAATGCTGGGGTACGGAGCCAGGATTCAGAGCGCCCAGGAGAGGGGAGCAGGGAGCAATGGGGTCATGCAAACAGGAAGAAAAGGCTGGGTGAACGCCGAGGATAGGTGAAGTGGCCTCTGGCCGTCACCTCTGTTCTCTAAGAGCAGGGTGCACAGGAGGACCAGCTGCACGTCAAGAGAAGGGGTAGGGGACAGTTTGGAAACTGAAGCAAGTTTTCAGGAGACAATTGATGAAAGTCTGAACTAAGTAGCACTTCTGTGGCAGTGAAAACAGGGACACTTGATCGCTAAATGAGGTATCATGAACAGCATGTGGCGACCTACTGGGTGCTGGAGGAAAGGAAGAGGGAGTGGTCAAGGATGACACCTGGATTTTGAATTGGGCAACTGCACGGACAATAGTCCAATTTAGAAAGAGGACAGTTGGAGGTGGTACAGCTTGAGAGTGAGGGATTGAGTTTGAGGTGCGAGCAAACATTCTAGAAGAGAAGCTCGGGGGACATTAACTCATTCATTCATTCAGCAGATATTTGCGAAGCGCCTACCACGTGCCCAGCACTATGCTAAGGACACTGCACTGAGCACAATGTGGTCACTACCCTCAACAGCTCACAGTGTAGTCAGAGATGCTGACAGGTTCCCAGACAGTCGCTGCAAAGTAGGCAACTGGAATTGTGGGTGAGCAGGTCAGGACTGAGATCAGAGCTGGAGGTGTAAATGTTAGAGACGTCAGTGAACAGATGAAGTGTGCACCCGTCACACCATGGGGGGTACTCTGGAAACCACCCAGTCGGCCCCCATGCCTCCCTCTCTCTCACCACCAAGTCTGTGTAATGCTGTCTCCTCCACACCCACGAATTCATCCCTTCCTCCTCTCCCCTTCTCACTGGTAACCTCCTGGCCACTCTCTTTACCTCTGGTCCTGTCTCCTTTAGTATGGGTCAGGGTTCTTCAGAGAAACAGAACCAACAGGGTACTGAGATGTATTTTAAGGAATTGGCTCAAGCAATCGTGGGGACTGGCAAGTCTGAATTCTGTAGGGCAGGCTGTGGCCTGGAAAGTCCAGTAAAGGAGATGCTGAAGTCTGAGTCTGAATTCCCTGGGGGAAGCTGGCCAGCTGAGAATTCCAATAAGAGTTATTGTTGAAGTCTTGAGGCTGAAATTCCCTGATCTCCGGAACCCTAAATTCTTGCTGCTATGACCTCCAAGTGATTGGATGAGGCCTTTACACATTATGGAGAATAATCTTTCTTTACTTAACACGACCTGATTGTAGATGCTAATCTCATCTCTGAAATAACAACTAGGCCAGTATTTGACAATCAACTGGACACCATAACCAACAAAGATGATCATAAAATTAACTAGCACACCCCCCACTCCATGCTCCACGTTGCTTCTGGAGAGAATTTGCCAAAACATAGGTAAGATTGTGTCCCCACCCCCTCGCCTGCAGAGGAAAGCCCAGCTCCTTAGCAGGATGGAGCTTAAAGCTGTTCACCAACTGGCACTCACCCCATTTTCTAGCCTCATCTCTAGTCGGTCTCCAGTGCACACTGTGCACAAGGAGCTTCCAGAGTAGTAAAAGGAATGAAAGGGTGAAAGGCTTGCAAAGGAAGACCAGTGGAAAGAAATGCTCAATAAAAGACAGGGGAAATAGTGGTGTGGAGTGCGGAGCAGAGTCTCTAGACTAGAGCAAGGAAGACAGCTCGTTGGCCTGCATGCCAACTCCCGCTCCTGAGCCCACGGCAGACGTCACTAATCGGCCATCGCCTCTTTCCCTCTGAGGCCAGAGAGGGGCATCGAATCCGTCTCAGCAAAGCACACCATGTAGTCACTACTGATCAGTTGAAGTTCGCTTAAAGGTTTAGAGCAGGTTCCAAGAGGAAGACATGAATGATGATTGGGATTTCATTAGACAGAGAACAGAGAGAAAAGGGTTTCCAGGCTCAAGGAATAGCACAAATAAAGGCATGAAGTGTATTGCATCCACTGCAGCCCATTTGAACTTGTAAATGTTCCTTCTGACACAAAACAGACTACTTTTGTAGGCAAATTTGTTTCAGGACCTTCTCTGCAACCTGATTTCTATCCCAAAAGCTATTTGCATGAGTACCCTGCCCAAAGGGTACTCTTTCCTCAACTCTAATGATTTCTTCCTGGAACTTCCCAGCCAGGAAATATCTCTTAACCGAGCATCCAAGAACAAGAACCTATACTGTGTCCTGGAAAATTAGAAATTAATTCAACTAATGGATATTGAGTACCTGCTGTGTGCCAGGCTCTGGGCATTTCTGCACATGCAAAAAAAAACCCTTTTTATATTATTTATAACTATGTGTTTATTTGTTTACATCACTCCATAATAAAATGATTGAAAACTGTAAAGAATAAGAAACATGGAAAACAAAGAAAAGGTTAGAAAATCAAGCCCCAGGAAAGGGTGTACATCAACACCCAGACCATCAGGGCCCTCCGCCCCATGCGAGGGAAGATACTGTGCTTTACTCATCTTTGCATCCTCATTGCCTAGTATAGGGCCTGGCACACAGGAGATACTCCACCAATTGTTCCTGAGCTGCTGACCTTCAGGTTTGGCTCCGAGCTTCCCAGCAGCCAATGTAAAGAAGGATTTATGTGGTCAGTTACATAGTTTACATGACACATGCCTGGTGTAATCTTTTCCTAGCACCAAGCACTAAAGAAAGTTCTCAAGTGGGATTTAGTAGTAAAGGCTAATGCAGCAAACGGTTCTCTTTTTCAGAGATCACAGAAGACAACTGCAAAGGGACATGCCACACCAGTGCCAAGTAGGTATCCTCTGGACCTCCTCTGAGGACAATGCAAAGGAGAGCCTGCCCAGGGATTTCTACCCCAAGCCCTATCTTCACTGTTTATGAGGTTTCAGGATAAATTTTCAAGCATGAGACTCAAAATATCTCTGAAGAGTCCACCTCAACTTGTCAGATCCAGCCTTTTCAGCAAGCTGCCACCTGATTTACCTGGCATGTTGGCAAAACTTCCAGTTGTTACCCCTAGTTCAAGCCATGGAGTTCTTTCTGGAAGACAGATGGAGCCCACAGTGGGCCTTACTTTCATGAAAGCTTGCTCCCAATTCACAGTCAAGCCCAAGTTCATGCTCCTAACTTCTGTATAGCAGGGAGTCCATGAGCTTGAATGAAAATTTTGAAAAATCATTATTCTTGTGGGGCCATGTTGGTGCAGGTGTAATATATTTATTAAATAACACACAGTATAGTGTGGGCTTAGTAAGGGTTCCATGGTTTTCACCTGACTGGCAAAGGGGTCCGTGAAACAAAAAAGCTTAAGAACCCCTGCCATAGGGGCTTAATGGGTTAAGAGCCCAAGTCACTGGAGTTCGACCTGAATTCAAAGTCAGCCTCTGTCATTTTTACTGACTCTGCAAACTTGAGTGAACTATTTGATCCCTCTAAGCCACAGTTTCCTCATCTGTAAATGGAAATAATAATATTCTAGGGATATTGGGCTTTGTGTAGCTGGCACTAAGTACCATGAAGCAGAGCTCCTAGTACATGGAAGCTCTCTCAAAATTACTAGCAACCCTCCTGATTGCTTGGTCAACACCGGGGAATGCACACAGTCTAGCTTGCCTGATAAATGACTGCAGTTTTAGCTGCTGGGAGAGGGGTCATGCTAGAAATGGGCCTTAGTCTGGACCTCTGGGAACAGGGGCTGGAATGCTGGGAGGATGGGGCTGAAAGGGTATTGTGCGTCATGTGGTAGGGTGTTAGGTCATGCATTTTTCTACAAGCACCATTTGTTCTTTCTCACTGCAGCTGCTTTCTCAGTCCCAACGGTACCGCCTCGTGCAGATGTGCAGCAGGATTCCAAGGGAACGGGACCGTCTGCACAGGCAAGGGGACAAGGAATTTCCTGGGCGCGGGAGTGGCCGGGTTTGCGTGGGCTGCTGAAAGAGCTGTGTTCTTGCAGACGGAATGGGCCTCAGCAGCTGGTGCCAGCCATTGATGGAGAATTGCATGTAACAAGGCAGCTGACTGTGCCCAGGGCAGGAAACCAACTGTTCTCCCATGGGGGTGGGGGGTTGGAAAGCACCTGTTTTCTTTCTCTGAGCCGTGGTTCCCAAATTTGACCTCAATTGGAAACACCTGGAGACCTTTAACAACTACTGCAGTGCATCTGGGAGCTTCTGGCTTGATTGGCCTACAATGTGGCCCGGGCATTGGGACTCTGGAATGGGACAGACAAGGGCCCTGGCTCTTCCGCCTCCTGCCCATAAAGCCTTGGTTGGTCATGGGTTGGTCTCTTAACTGTTCTAAGCCCTGTTAGCTCATTTGTAAAGTAAACAGAAAACTACCTCCCTTGCAGAGTGGTTTTGAGACTAAATGTCCTCTCTGTGCACAGTGGCAGAATAATGCAGCTGCTAAAAACTCAGCCTCAGCATTAGACTGCCTGGGTTTGAGTCCAAGCTGTTGTCATTTATGTTACCTTGGGATATTAATTTCCGGTGGCTGCTGTAACCAATTAGCACAACCTGGGTGACTTAAGACATCAGAAGTTTATTCTCTCACAGTTCTGGAGACCAGAAGTCCAAAACCCAGCAGGGCTGCCCCTTCACACCCCAGGGGAGAAGCCCTCCTTGCCTGTTCCAGCTTCAGTGGCCCTAGGCCTTCCTTGGCTTGTGGCTGCATCACCCCAGTCTCTGCCTCGTCTTCACGTGGCCTTCTCCTCTGCTGTGTCTTCTCCTCTTCTGTCTCCTACATGGACACTCATGTTTGCCCCCAGGGCCCACACAGATGACAAATGAGCTCATCTCCAAACCTTAATATCTGCCAAGACCTGTTTTCATAATAAGGCCACATTCACAGATTACAGGGATTTGGCAGGTTTATCTCTTAGGGGGACACTTTTTTGGCCTATCACACTTGGGAAAGTTGTTGACTACTCTTTGCATCATTTCTTCACCTGTAAATTGGATAACAAGGAACTCCTCATTGGGTGGTTGCATAATCACCTGTGACATGCTCAGAGCACCCAGAAAAGGTGAGCTAAGATCCTTTCTGTGCCTAACGTATATTTGGTGCTAGAAATATGGAAACTCTTCGCAATATTATTCTCTTGAGCACTGTGTCCCTGGAAACTCTTGGTCCGAACTGCAGTGGAGCTGGATGATGGTCGTACCGATCTGCTTTCTGGATCGTCTTGCCCTAGGGATTTTCTCAGCATAAGGGGTACCCTGACCCTTGTCCCCAGACGTTTCCTACAGAAGGATGTGTGCAGTAGGCTAATGAAAAGAACTGGAAAGGGCAAAATACAAGAATGTCTCTCCTGCCATATGTTTTTTTGGGGGGAAGGAGCAAAACCAGAAGACCCAGGCTAATAGAAAAGCAACCAGCATCCGTATAACACTTTCATGTACATGATCAGATGTGAGTTCCCAAAACTATAAAGAAGGGCTAGGCCCCTCTGGGTGGACCCCAAAGTCCATATCAAGTCACTTGTTCAAGGTCACACCATAAGTCAAGCCTGAGCTGAGACTCAAGCACAGGCCTCGTTTGGGACTCCAGCTCCTAGACTTCTTGTACCACATTTTTCTGAAAAATTTTGTTTTAAAATAGTCTTATAATCTTAGCATCCGGCACAAATTCATCCTGGTCACCTCATCCCCCTCATCAGTGTGTAATTATCCCTCTGAGGATTGTTCAGTCTTAAAATGACTACTCAATAATCCTCCAAGAAAAAAATAATTCATTAAATTCCATGGGGATTTAGCTTAGCTTTTGTATTACAATCTTGTATTTTGAAAATTGGAAATGGTAGATGTTAAGTAGCATTTCATTGACTAGATAGAGGATATTGAAAGATATATTCACAATAGCCCTCAAGAAGCCAGAACGCCCCGCCATGTTCCCTAAACTTGCTGGATGAATGGGGGATTCTGGTAGTTACTTTTCCACGTACATGCCACAAGTACTGATCTTTAAATCCTGTTAGGGCTCAAGGACCCCTCTGGGAATCCACTGAGACCTGTCTCCAGAATAAATCTTCTCACAACATGGAATCTTGCACGTACCTCCTAGAAGTTCAGGGACACCCTGGGACCCATTCATAGCCCTAGGTTAAGAACCCTGCTTTAAATCATGTTTTTCCCACTTCTTTTAATACTTTCCCTTCTGGCAACACGATTCTAGGCTCCACCAGTGACAGGCTGATAGCCCCACTCACCTTAAGCACACCCAAGAAGGATTTTCATTCCTGCCTTCCCATTTGAACATGGGCCCCCCTTATTCACAACCTCAAGGAGAGGAGCCTCCTTGACTGTGTCATTTCTTTTTGCCACCTAGATAACATGGTTTTATTCTCCCCTTAAGAATCTTGCTTTGAATTCTTTTTTTTTAACTTTATTGAGTTCTAATTCACCTACCATCCAATTTACCCATTTAAAGTGTACAATGGCTTCTCGTATATTGAGTTGTGCATTCATAACCATAATCAATATTAGAACATTATCATTACCCCCAAAAGAAGCCCCATCCCTCTTAGCCATCACCACCCCTTCAACCCTCCTCCCCCCTGCAATCTTAAGCAATCACTAATTGACTTTCTGTCTCTATGGATTTGCCTACTCTGGATTTCATGCAAGTGGTCCTTTGTGACTGGCTTCCTTCACTTTGCATAATGTTTTCAAGGTTCACCTGTGTTGTAACATGTTTCAGTGCTTCATTCCTTTTCATGGGTGCATAACATTCCATTGCATGGACTTGCCACAGACATTTGGGTGTTTCTACTTTTTGAATATTGTGAATAGTGCTGCTACGTTGTTGAATGTATCTGAACATTAGTGTACAAGTTTTTGCATGGACATATGTTTTCATTTTCTTGAGTGTATACCTAGGAATGGAATAACTGGATCATATGGTAACTCTATGTTTAATTGTTTGAAGAATTGCCAGAGGCTGCACCAGTTTAGATCTCTTCCAGGATTGTATGAGGGGTCCAATTTCTCGATATTCTTGCCAACACTTATCTGTCTTTTTTATTATACTCACCCTAGTGAGTATAAAGTGATGTTTCGTTGTGGTTTTGATTTGTGTTTCCCTGAGGGCTAGTGATGTTGAGTATTTTATCATTTGCTTATTGGCCATTTGTGTATCTTCTTTCTAGAACTGACTATTCAGACACTTTACCCATTTTTAATTGGGTTATTTGTCTTTTTATCATAGAGTTGTAATAGTTCTTTATATATTCTAGATACAAGTCCCTTATTAGATGCATGATTTGCAAATATTTTCTTCCTTTGTGTGGGTTATTTTTTTTACTTTCTTGATGGTGTCCTTTGGTGAAAAAAAAGTTTGTAATTTTAATGTCCAGTTTATTTTTCCTTTTATTTTTCTTGTCATAACTATGAGACTGTATTAGTCAGCCAAAGGGGTACTAATGCAAATTACCAGAAATCTGTTGACTTTCATACAAGGGTATTTATTTGGGGTAGAGGCTCACAGTTACCAGGCCATAAAGCATAAGTTATTTCCCTCACCAAAGTTTGTTGCCACATGTTGGAGCAAGATGGCTGCCGACATCTGCCAAGAGTTCAGGCTTCCTGGGTTCCTCTCTTCCCAGCCCTTGTTTCTCTCAGGCTCAGGCTTGCTTCTCTCCACAAGGCCAGGTGTAGGTGAACGGCTCATCTCTTTTCCCGGGGCCTTCTCTCCGTCCTCACAACCAAGCTCCTCTGTGTGCTTACTTCCCCGGGCTCCAGCATTAAAACTCCAAACT
>PVKH010046942.1:0-10346 GCA_004027955.1 Chaetophractus vellerosus | reverse complement strand
CTTGTGGAGGAAACAGAAGCTAAGCCTGGAGAGAAACGCAGCCCTGGCAGGAGAGGAACTCAGAAGCCTGAACCCTGGAGAGGTCGGCAGCTGTCTTGCTCCAACACGTGGACTTTGGTGAGGGAAGAAACTTATGCTTTGTGGCCTGGTAACTGTAAGCTTCTACCCCAAATAAATACCCATTATAAAGACCGACCAATTATTGGTATATTTCCAAAGGCACCCCTGTGGCTGACTAATACACCCCCGTAGACTCTGACTATTCAGTCTGTACCAGCCAATGTACCTGAGGTTACCCAGAGAGACTGGTGCAGGTCCTACCAGCTTCCTGCGTGCCAGAGGTGGGGCTGGAGCCTAGGTTAGGGCTGCAGTCTGATCTGGGTGGAAAGAAGCTGGTCCCTAACATCACAGTGATTTTCAATCAGCCCTGCTCCTCTCTTGCTGGGGGCAGAGTCAAAATGGTGGCTACTGACTTGGACAGGTTCAAACTTTAGCTGTTCTTAGGATTATACTTTAGCCAGCTGAATTTACTAATCAGTAGCTAGAGTCAGTCTCCAACCATCTCTTCCTTCTCTGTGTTTGGGAAATGGAGCTTCCAACTCCAGCCACAGAATAGCTCCTGAAGCAGCTTGTACCACCAGAGTAGTATTATCACCAGCCTCTGTGGCATGGCCTGTAGTTTCCTGTAGAGGCTAGCATAGGTCCCCCCAGCTTCCTCCCTGCCTTGGTGTCCAACTTTCTCTTCCTCCCCCATTTTTGGGAAACAGAGCTTCCAATTCCAGCCACAGAATAGCTCCTGAGGTGCTTGTGCCGCCAGTGGAGGATGGGCACTGGCCTCTGTGGCATGGAGTGCTCTACTTAGGAATCTTATCTGTAGATGTGCAATCTCCTTTCAAGGATGTTGCAGGATGCTCTTCTGGTCTCCTGTATCCCCCAAACAGGTGCTTCAGATAGCTCTGGGTGATTACTAACTGCCCTGTAGCAGGAGCTGACTCTAGGAGCTCCTTACTCTCCTGCCATCTTGCTGTTGGTCTCTCCATTGCTTTTTTATAGTCTCTATTTCATTAATCTCTGCTCAAATATTTGTTTCCCTCCTGCTCACTTTGGATTTAGTTTGCTTTTCTTTTTCTAGTTCCTCTTGTAGGGTATATAGAAAGAATGCCCTTTCCATATCCTGAGGGGAAAAGGGCTGGGATGGGGAGGGTCATATAGGCTGGTCACCCACTGCCCCTCAGCAGGAGAGAGCTTAATGTTGAGATAGCAATCACAGTCTGCTTCAAAGGAATGTTAAGTGATTTACTGTTCTGAGAACCCAGACAATTTCCCCCATATGTACACACTCACTGTTAATCATTTATTAGGCTACATGCACCCTTGAGCTGCTCTAAGCATTAACTAGAACCCCTCTTTGTGCTGTTGAGCTCTGTATAATCTTTGTTTCCCTGCCGAGCAGTGTGGTAGCTACCTGACTGGCTATAATTGAGACTTGTGAGTAATAAATGGCATGACTGTTGCTGGCCTTCCTTGTGGTTTCTTTGAAATATCAAAAGCATTTTGTCAGCTTTGTTGACAGTTGGCATAGTGGCAGGATATTCCAGAGAATCCCATCAGGGATAAGGCGGTTGAAAGCATGTCAGCCATTCCAGATACTGTAGGGGAGACCCTACAGTACATGGGGGGTGGGGGGACTGCTAGGGAAATCCTGGGGTGGCCATGCATATCTATGTGGTACAAGCTTGCCCAGCTGGTAGACACTTGGAGACCCATGAGGGAGTTGGGGGATTCTCCATACACTCCTGTTGGATTAGTGAAGTTAGAGAAGAGAGTAGAGGGAACTTTTATTAAGAAGAAAGAGCAACCTGCAGTGCCTACATCTGTTGCATGGCCCCTCCTCCTTGCCTTGCATGATAGTATTAACAAGCAATTAGCAGCCCAAGCAAGCATGAGGTGACTGGAGGATGAGGTAAGGTTGGAGCATGATCTCCAGCTAATACAAGTAGATCAGAAGGAATATTTAACTAAAAGATTAGAAGTAGCACCGGTGCAAATGCAGACAATTGTCTGCACATATGCTTAGATCAGGGAGAGGAAGATGTATAGGACCCAAACATGTCAGATCATGGGCTGGACAGACTGGAATCCCCAACAGTGGGATCCATATAACAGTGATGTATTGGATAGTGATGGTGAAATTCTAATGGAGACGGAACAAGTGAAACCTGTTATAGCACAAAAATTAAAAACTCAGCAAGAGCGACCAGATGGTCGACCTCTCACCCCTCTGCCTCCACCTCTGAAACATATGCACACACAGCTCACCCATACCTGGCCTCCGAGTTGGTAGAATTGGCTGTATACTATAGGCAAAAGAATAATGAAACCTTAACTGCTTGATTATTGCACCTTTGGGATACTGGGACAGAGGGTATCCTCTGGCGGGAGATGAGTTAGTGAGAATGGCATCTATCACTACTCACTCCTCTCTGAGGCAGCGGATGCATGCAGCACTCTCCCGCAGGAGAATGCTACATTGCTGAGGTGGATAATGGTGGCATGTAGAAATGCCTGGCCGAATTCTGATGACCTACCAGCCCCTAGTATGAGGTGGTCTATTCTCCTAGAGTTGCAACACATGGTGAGGGAAAGGAAAATGAGGACCACTGTATATAATGATACTTTTAGGGGACCTGATTCTGAGCTATTCACTGCAGGGATGTGAAATAAAATTACCCAAACTGCTCCTTCCATGTGTTACAGGACCCTAATACCTATTTTATCTACTATGGTGGGGCATCCCATCCAGATGGTGGTGCAGGCCTTTGCAGATTTAGAGGAAGTGGAGAATACCCTGTCAAGGAAGGGGATGAGGCTGGTGAAGAAAATGAACGGGCCCCCTAGAAATTCCTCTGGGTCTAAAACATATGATGATGAGGGACCACACCATATTAAGTGTAAGAAAATGTGGGTAGATTTAATAGAGGCTGGAATCGATCAGAAAAGGATTGACAAACAACCAGATCAAACATTATTAATGTTATGGAAACAACTAAAGCCTGAACAGTGTTATCGGCCTCATGTAAGAAACTTGGGGTCCATAAAGATTACGGAAATACCAAAGTTGACTGATTATATGAAAGGCTCAAGGTTCTCAGCGTCTGTGGCCCCAGCTAGCTTGTCTTCCCTGCTCATCCCTACAGCTCCTGCCCCTGGAGACTGCAAGTGAGAGGCCTTGGGGCAATCTGTTTGACTAGAGTCAGAGCCAAGGTGCTCTGGAGAGTGCAAGTCCTGGGGGACTGGAGGCCCCATGTCGAACTTGCAATACATCAGTCAGAAAGGAATATGCAATGAGTCATAGCCTTAGTAGACACTGGAGCTAAGAATACTTAAGCTACAAACATCAGTAGGAGAATTTCGGTTACTAATCCAGGTACTAAAGGCCATCCTGAGGGGATATGCTAAGCATCCTCCCCTGGTTCTGCCAACTCCCTGGCCCATGGTAGCAGTAAAACAATACCATTTGCCCAGCAGACATGAGGAAATAAGCCAAACTATTGCAGAGTTAGCTAAGGTCGATGTTATCTGACCCTGTCACAGCCCTTTTAATTCGCTGGTCTGGCCTGTGCGAAAGCCAGATGGCTCTTGGTGCATGACTGTCCTGTCGACTACCAGGAATTAAACAAAATAACTGCCTTTATTTGCTGCCATACCCAATATTTCTCAGTTGTTTGATGAAATCAGGTTAAAGTTAGGGACATATCATTTTGTGCTGGACTTAGCCAATGCTTTCTTTTCTATTGTTATTGCTGCGGAATCAAAAGACCAGTTTGCCTTTACTTGGGAAGGTCGCCAATATACATTCCAGGTGTTGCCGGGGGGCTATTTACATGGTCCTACCTTACGTCATGGCTTAGTAGCTGCAGACCTGGAGAAGTGGGCGAAGCCTAAGAACCTGACCTTGTTTCATTACATCGATGATGTTATGTTTACTGCTAATGATCTTACTGTTCTTACAGAAGCTTCTGAGTCACTGCTGTCACATCTAAGTGAGGCAGGGTAAGCTGTGAACCATTCCAAATTGTAAGGACCTGGCTTATCTGTCAAATATTTGGGGGTTGTCTGGTTGGATAAGACAAAACAAATACCAGAAGTGGCTGTAGATATAAAATACAGGCTTTTCCTACCCCAACAAAAGTAAAACAATTACAAGAATTCTTGGGATTAGTGGGATATTGGCAAGCTTTTATACCCCACCTGGCTCAGATAGCACGACCATTATATGGACTAATTAGAAAGGGAAAAGTGTGGGACTGGAATGAAACTGCTCTGTATGCTTTTACTCTCCTAAAGCAGACTATTAAAACAGCCCAAACTCTGGGGAAAGTAGAACAGGCATTACCTTGTATCCTTGATGTGCATGTTACAACTGAGCACTTTGGTTGGGGTCTCTGGCAACAGCAGCAAGAGAAAAAAGTGCCAATTGGATTCTGGTGTCAATTGTGGAAGGGTCTGAACAGAGGTATTCCTTGCTGGAGAAACAATTGTGTGCCGTCTATAATGCTCTATTAGCCACAGAATCCTTAACAGGAATGTTTACGGTGGAAGTATACACCACCTACCCAGTGAAGGGGTGGATTGATAGTACACAAAAGAAACTTAAAAGTGTTGTAGCGCAACTGCAAACCTTGTCCAAATGGGCTGGGTATTTACAACAATGATGTATTTTTAATGCCAGCCCTTTAAGTGAGGAGTTACTAACGATCTTCAGCCCTGTCCTTTTCATGTCTGATGAGGCAGAAGCTCCAGAGCCAGAAAAGGAAATGTTGGCCTTTCCAGTTAAAGAAGGCATTCCTCTCATCCTGGAAGACATCTGGTATGCAGATGGGTCTAGTCAAGAAACCCCACAAGGTGAAGGTCTATTGTTTTCCAGCCACACATGGACAGCATATGGCTGGATGAAGGAACAGGACACAGTAGTCAGTGGGCAGAGTTGCATGCAGTTTGGATGCTCATAACATGAGAAAATGCCCCATTTGACTATTTGTACCGACAGCTCAGCAGTCTTCAAAGGACTTACCGTATGGATGCCCCGGTGGCAAGCAGATCGATGCACAATCAACGCATGACCAGTCTGGGTGGCAGACATGTGGGCTAACATTTGGACTGCCGTGACCACGGGGGAAAAAACAGGTAACTGTTTTCCATGTCACAGGACATCAGCCTCTACGGTCTCCAGCAAACGACAAGGCAGGCACCCTAGCCTGTCTACGTTGGATTGAAGAAGCCCCCTCCGAGGATGTTGCTACCTGGCTACATGGAAAGATAAAGTATGCCAGAGTGAACACCTTATGGGTGACAGTAAAGGCTTGGGGATGCCTGCTGAGTTATGCTGATGTTTGACTGTTGTTAAAGAATGCGTGATCTGTACAGAAAAACATCCATGCCCCTTGCCACAAGGGTAAGGGCATTTGAGAAGGGCGGATATCCCGTGCCCCCGATGGCAGGTCGATTACATAGGACCCTTACCTACTTCTGAAAACTGTAAGTATACTTGAATGTATAGACACTGCAGTGGGAGTGATGGAAGCATTCCCTAGTAAATGAGCTACACAATAAACTACTATTCGGGGCTGGAAACAACTAGCTGCTATGTATGGCATCCCAGAAGTTATTGAAAGTGATCAGGGCACTAATTTTACAAGACACAATGTGCAGTCCTGGGCAAACCAACACAACATTATCTGGAGATTCCATCTGCCCTATAATCCAATGGGTGCAGGACTTATTGAAAGATATAATGGTCTCTTGAAAAACACTCTACAGCAAGACAAACAAGGCCTGCAAGGATGGGCAAAAACAGTTAGCCGACAGTATCAGAGTGTTAAACAAGAGACCCAGATGGGGGCTAAAGTCCCCTTTCTCTATTATGATGAATGCCTGGGCAGCTCTTCTCAAATTGCAAATACATGCAGAGGACGATTTACATCCTGGAATTGGCTTTGCAAAAAATCTGCTGTTGCCAGCCCCCGACTCCATTGTCCCATGTTCTGGGACGCATTGGTGGCCATGGAAAGTGCAAACTGAAGCTAGGTGGTATGCTCTGTTAAGCCCTCGGGGGGTGACAATAGAACTCAACACATCAACCCAATACTAACTGCCTCCTGGCCACTCCAAACAGTATATACTTTACCAGGGGAAACTGAGATACCCAAAGGGGCATATATCACTTCTATGTGGCAAGTGCAAACCTCACTCCTTCATATGTTAAACTCTAAATCTACTAGTATAGATGGAGAATGGGCTTGGTATAAAAGACCTGGTAAGGAACCTATAGTAATAATAATATTAACCAAAGATAGAACCACTGCATGTATCCTACCAGATAAGAACAATTTACCTTTGTTGGTGCCACTAAAACATTTATCTTTTCACCCTCAGTATACAGGTTAACACCTTCCTGCAGTGGACATCAGCTGTAACCCATGGTCACAACTGAACGTAATGCTGGGTATGTGCTGTCTTGCCCTCTTCAGGTGCTTCGGGCCTTCCATGGATAGTGTCTTCCAGCCAAATAGACCATGTGGAATACACTTCTAGCCTTGCAATCAACAGCGCATTGTCAAGTGAGGTCTACTTTATTCACTTTTCAATTAGAAATCTAATTAACACCATATGTGGACACTCAGCAGTATATTTTCTCCTTAGTCTGGGAACAATTAAATAAGACTAAACCCCTGTTAAGTGTCACTGTGTTTGGTGGACTAGGATAGTTAATGGCTGAAGCAGTAACTTTAGACCATATTGCCCCTCACTGTATGGAAAGACAATTGGAAATAAGGGATATGGATGGACCCCTCTAGAGTTATGCAATTACATGGTTATATTACAAAATGATAGTTTCTTTCAATGGCAAAACCCCAATTTAACTGCAGGAGCATATCCATCCCCCAAAGGCTGGCTATGAGTGTGTGGACAAAATGGATGGCCTTATCTACCTTATTTTTGGACTGAACGTTGCACCTAGGAACAGCCATAGGTCCCTGCTACTTTATATGATTCACGACCATACACTCCCAGTAATTGGGATATGGTCAAAGCCCGATATAGAGTCAAGTGCACTCCATGGTGGTTTTATCCTTTAGCTGTTTTCCTCCCAGGAAGTGCCGCTATAGTAACTGAAAACCATGTTACTGCTTTAGCTAATCATACTGCTCAAGTTTTGAATGATTCAAGAATGGCAACTTCTCTACTTAATAAAGAAACTACTCAGCTTCATAAAGTAGTGCTACAAAATAGGATGCTGTTGGATATTCTTACAACCACCCAAGGGGGCACTTGTGCCCTAATCAATATCCAATGTTGTATATATATTCCTGACCACTTTCATAATGTTTCACAAACCCTTAAACACATGAGGCAACATATTGAGCACATTAATAGCTTAGCTACTGACCCTCTTTATGATTGGTTTAATTCTTTAAACTGGCCTTGGAAACATGTATTCATTAGTCTCTTAGCTATCGGGGGTGGACTTTTGATCTGCTGCTGTTCACTTTATTTTTGTTGTGGTATTTGGCTCCAGTGCTCCAGTGCTCTAACTGCTCAGATATCATGGAAGACTGCTGGGTACATTGTATGGTGGAAAGGGCATTGGGGTGGAGCGTAGCATATATTGAAGGAATGCCCTTTCCATATCCTAAAAGGAGAAGGGCTGGGAGGGGGAGGGTCATATAGGCTGGTGGCCCACTCCCCCTCAGCAGGAGAGAACTTAAATGCCTAGATAGCAATCACAGTCTGCTTCAGAGGAATGTTAAGTGATTTACTGTTCTGGGAACCCACACAATTTCCCTGATTTCCCCATATGTATGCATTCACTATTAATCATTTACTAGGCTACATATACCCTCAAGCTGCTCTATGCATTAACTAGACCCCCTCTTTGTGCTGTTGAGCCCTATATAATCTTTGTTTCCCTGCTGAGCAAGGTGGTAGCTACCTGACCATCTGGACTTGTGAGTAAATAATGGCATGATTGCTGCTGGCCTTCCGTGTGTTTTTTTGGAATATCAAAAGTATTCCGTCAGCCTTCCCTGGCTTGACCCTCCTGAGTTACAGGTCTCTACTTTTAAGTCCTTCTTCTTTTTTTAATGTAAGCATTTAGAGCTATAAAATTCCTTCTAAGCACTACCTTCACTGTACTTCCTGACTCATTCCATGAGACCAACATTGCCCTCATACCAAAGCTGGATAAAGATACCTCTGCATCCCATATGTTTTGGTATGCTGTATTTCATTTTTGTTTGCTTAAGATATTTCCTATTTTCACTTCCTTTTTCCTCTTTAACTCATTGGTTGTTTAAGAGTATGTTGTTTAATTTCCACTTATATGGGAATTATACATTTCTCCTTCTATTATTAATTTCTAGCTTCATTCATTGTGGTCAGAGAATATACATTGTATGATTTCAATATTTTTAAATTTATTGAGACTTATTTTGTGACCCAACATATGGTCTATCCTGGAGAATGATTCATATGATTTGAGAAGAATGTGTATTCTGTTTTCCTTTGATGTGTTCTATATATATCTGTTTGGTCTAGTTGGTTTAATTTTTCATTCAAGTCTTCTACTTCCTTATTGCTCTTCTGACTAGATGTTCTATCCATTATTGAGCATGGTGTGTTAAAGTCTCCCACTATTAATGTAGAACCATCAATTTCTCCCTTCTGTATTTGCTTCACATAATTTAGGGCTCTGCTCTTAGATGCAATTTTTTTAAAATATATTTTTGATTTTTAAAAAGATACTTAGATTACATAAATGTTACACAAAAAATAGAGGGATTCCCATATGCCCTGCTCCCCACACCTCCCACACCCTCCCACATAAGTAACATCCTTCATTAGTGTGGCACATTCATTGCAATTAATAAACACATCCTGGGGCATTGCTGTTGAGCATGGACCACAGTTCATATTGTAGTTTACAGTCTCTCCCAGACTGTTCTGCAAGTTATGGAAAGATATATAATGGCCTATATCTGTTATTGCAATGTCATTCAGGACGATTCCCAAAGATGCAAATATTTTTATAGTTGTTACATCTTCCTGTAACAGTATACATTGGCCATGTTTGTCTCTCCTAACTGTGGTGGTTTTTTTTCCCACATAAAGCTCTCTTTTTTATGTTTAATTCATAAACCTTAATAACTATGTAGTGACTGATTTTAAATAAATGGATCCTTTAAACAGATAATGGTGATTATATTATAAGTAACTGAAGTTTCCAGATTCCTTGCATTCTTGTAAAAGCAAAGTAACCTAGTTTTTAACACCCATGTTAGCATGTGGGTTTTGTTCTCTGACCTTAGATACTAAATATTATAAATTATTTTTACTCTCTCTCTCATGGTGGAATTCTTAAGTGGGACATTCATACATTGAGCAATTTCTCCAAAGTCCTTTTATATGACTCTGTAATAGTTTTAGAATATAAACATTTTGTTACATTTTTTTGCAAACACTATTTATACACCCTATAATGGTCAAGGGAAGAGGCAGATTTCACCACAGGTGCCAAATATCCTCTTTGGCAGACTATTCTGCTGTTCAGTGTTCATAGTTTCTTCATGGGTGAATTTTTTGGAAGAGTCTTCACTCTACAAACACATCACTGTTCTAATTCAGTACCGTTTCCCCTACATGAATAGAGCCAGATGACCATGTCCATTTGTCTAGTGGGATATGAGTGGGCATGATTTCCATCAGGAAGACATCAAGATCAGACCCATATCATGTAATCAGGCAGCTATTAGGCTGACATGTTGCCTACTCCAATCATTTTGTTTCCACTGCATTCTATAGTGTACAGTGGATGATGCTATTGAGTTTTTGGTTTTTGAGGAAAAAAAACAAAGTTCTGAGAAAAAAACTTTGAGAAAAAGTGTTAGCCCCCACTAGCCTAGCTGAAATTTACTTGCAGAGATCAGGATAATCATGGGCTGCCAGTTGTAAGTGAAAAATAAAGCTATGTGGTTCTTCAGCAATTAGACATTTCTGAAGGTATGCAAATGGTGTGTGCAGACTGGGACATGTTCTTTCTTTCCCAACATCACTTGCAAGTTCTAAATGAGACCACAAGTCCCCCAGGTCTTTAAAATAGAGTCCTGCTCCATTCAAGTTATTCTTTAGAGATGATTATTTCACTGCCAGTTTCACACTAAAATATTGTGTTCCAATTTCTGAATCATCCTTATAGTCATGGGTAGCAAGAACAGATAAAGATGCAGTCTGTCAGTCCAGACAGAATATGAATTTGTTTAAAGTGCTTCACTACCGAAGCAAACATG
>PVKH010046941.1:0-10345 GCA_004027955.1 Chaetophractus vellerosus | reverse complement strand
TTCTATGCTTTGCGTCTCTCCACAAGGCCAGCTGTAGACTATCGGGCGAACGGCTCACTCCAGCATCAGAACTGCTTCTCAAATCTCCTTCTCCAATTCTCTGCTTCTCTCAATCTGCTTTTCTCAATCTGCTTTTCTCAATCTGCTTGCTCTGCTGCCTGTCTAGCCTTTTATACTTGAGACCACGCCCACCGAGGGGTGGGGCTCAACGTCTCACTGACGTGGCAGTTAACGCCCTAGTCATAACTTAATCATGCCCAGATGAACAGATTAGTTTACAAACATAATCTAATCTATATTTTTGGAATTCATAATTAAATCAAACTCAAACCATTACAGAGGCCTTAGTATATGTAGTTTTAAATACTTCACATAACTAGATAGTTAATGAGTCAATTTACATATCACCAATTCTGTTTATAAAACACAAAGCATAAACTTGCTTTGCTAGTTAGTGGTTCCTGGGCTAGCCAAATGGAAAGAGATTAGACGATCCAAGATCCAAGGCCTCCTTGGCAGAATCCACAACTTGACAAAGGGAGAGATGTCAGCAGCATCAGTTGAAAGCAGAGCACTAATGCTGAGGGTGGCTGAAGCTCTGAGCCACTGGCCCCTGGGTGCTGCTGTTGTTGGAAGGCAGCCAAATGTAAAGGCAGCAGCACATGCTCCGGCGTTTGGAGCTGCTTGAAGTGAGCCAATGACTTGCCTTCTGTGAGCTCTACTTTCCACATCTATAAAATGTCAACAATAATGCTTCCCTTACAGGGCTACATTTGCACAAAAGGCATGACACAGTTTCTGGCACATAATAGATGTTCAATAAATGGCAACTGTTATTGTTATTGCTTTTATTTGTTTGGAAGGGTGGGTGTTCAACTCATAAAGCCTATTTAGTTTCTTGTATGGAGTCAAATAAGGGTGGCATAGTTTCTGTTTCTAACAGGCCCTTTTAACGTGAGCAAGTTGTTTAACCCTTTCATCCTGCAGTTTTTTGATCTGTGAAAAGATTGGAGTAGGTTCTTGTTGGCCTTAACTGTGTGTGGTTTTTAACTGTATCACATGGGAACTAAAAAATGTCAGTTTTTCTTTGTGTCATTCTGTCTTAGAGTCATTGAACCATTTTGACAGATTTTTGTAACCATTCACATATAATAGTAAATGTATAAGAGTGGTTTAAAAAAAATAAAAGAAAGCCCTTAATTTTCTCCAGGTACCCTTGGAGAGGCAAATGTTCCTTTGATTGAAATGAAAGAAAGAAAGAAAATTTCACTTTGTATGGCAGAATGAAGGTGAAGAGTTTTGGGGTGCTGACATTGGGGGAGATGGGCAAAAAGAAGTACAATATATGGAATAAATATGATCCCATTTATGCAAAATAAGGCATATATACCTATATGTGTGTATACATGTATATAGATATAAATATGTACATGCTTATATAGTGAATATGTGTGTATATATATGTTCATGTATATATATGTTCATGTATATGTATAAAGATGCATAAAACGGTAGTGATGGATAAATCAGTAGAGGTTGTCTTAGTGGGGTAGAGTTTCAGAGACCTTAACTTTCTTCATTTTTACATAATATTTGAATTTTTATAAAGAATATATATTATTTTATATATTCAGAAAAATGTAGTAGAATTATACCTTTGAAAAAAGAACAATAGGGACATACTACACTCACATATGAAAAAGGCTTTAATTTTTAATTTAATTGCAGCTGATATACATGTTCTCATGAATCACCTTTGTTCCTCTTTAAAATTACTTTAGGTAGTCAATTAAAAGGTAGCATTTGGGGACCGGCTGTAGCCCAGTTGGTAGGGTGCCAGTTTACCACATGGGAGGCCCCGGGTTCAGGCCCCGGGCCTCCTTGAACGGCGGACCGACTCAAGAAGGCAAGCCAACGCGGGCGGGGCACACTGCCAAGGGCAAAGGCACTTCCCCCAAGGCGGGCTAAAAGGCAAGCCTCCGTGAGCAAGGACGAGCCCCCACGAGCAGGCGGGCCCCCGCGCTGGTGAGCCGACTCGGCAGGTCGCTCCAGTAGGGGGAGACAAGCAGACACAGAGGAACGCAGAGAAAAATGAACAAAGCAAGAACAAGCAAAAGGGCGGGGGGAGGTATAATAAATAAAAATAAATCTTTTTTTTTTTTAAAAGGTAGCATTTGGTTCAGTGAGAAGCTTTATATTTTCCTCACAGGGAAGTGGGACTGGTATCTACTTACAGAACATATTGGGGTCTGCCAGCATTTTTCTAGCCTCAGCAACAACTTTCCTTATGTCAGCTCATTATTAAATGTCCTATTTGTAACAGCTATGAAAGTTTATGAATGCCAAAAATGTACATAAACCCTTCCCTAACTTGACTCCAAAGTGTATACTTCATTTAAGAACTGACTTCACTTCTACTGGTGCTGTAATTTTTGCAACATAGCTTAGGTGCCCCCAGATTTCTCCGTTATGATGCTTTAGGTTCATCTGGTGTCCCATGCCAGGTCAATAGACTCCCAACTCTCAGGCACGTTCTACACCTCCCACTGGTCCCATCCATGCTACAGGAAAGCTGAGGGAGATTCCTCAAGGCCATGCTGAACTTTCTTTTTGCCCAAACACAGCATATGGCCATCTCTCCTCTGCTGTGATCACCATGTGGGAGCAAACTTCTTTCTAGAATCCAGGAAAACAACACCACCATGCTAGGAATTACGTTAACCTTCATTCTCTCTCTTCCTCTTCCCTAAATCATAAAGTACTTAAAAAAAAATTTTTTTTTTGCCTGAAAGGAACTTTCCTTATATCATATGTTCCTTCAACAAGAAGTGATGTTTGATACCCTCAATCCCTGGGACCAATGTGGTGTTGGGAGAGAAATTGACTTCAAAGCAAAGTTACAGCAGAAGGTATCCTTTCCCTACTTTTCTTTAACAATATCTAATTCAACAAACATTTACTGAGTATTTCCTTAGAATCAGCTATGGTATTAAGAAGCTATGGTATTAACCATGATTTGGTATAAAACTAGAAGAATAGAATGTGTAAGTACTAGAAAAATATTTTGAGAAAGTTATACAACTTACTTGAGCTTCAGTATTTTTTGCAAAATGGTGACAGTATAATCTGATTTATAATCTGATTGGCTAGTTCACTTTGGCTATACATTTTGTGAACAAGGGCACAGAATTTGGACTCAGAATACTTGAATTCAATTGCAACTCCTTCACTCATTACCTACGTGATTTGGGACAACCTACTTAATCTCTTTTCACCCTAGTTTCTCCTTCTGTAAAGTGGCAATTAGTAATAACAATAATAATAAAAATACAAACCTCATAAATTGTGGTGAGGTTCAAAGAGTTAATTTTTAAACAACATTTTTAAAGTGCTTAGTATGTATAAGTGCTCAGTAAATTACTACTTTTTAGAACTGTTTTAACATTAAATGAAAAAAAAGAATATGGGAGAATATGATGTGTTTTATAAAACTAGTTTATTATACCAACAGTAATAATACTATATTACTAATATCTATTTCTCTAGTATTTCTGGATAAACCAGGAAAGGACATTTTTATTTATTTTCAAAGTAGAACCTTGTGTCAATAGTCCAAACTATCAAGTAAATAATACAAAACAAAATACCAACATGAAAACATTTCCATAATTTTAAAGTTATATTCAAATTATTTCCATAACTTCAATTGAAAGGAAGGAAGAAAGGAAAAGAAGACTAGTTTCTGATAACCTCATCTATAGAGCTGCTTTGTGCAGAACATGCATCCTTGATTAACAGATATCTTATTCTGTGCAATGTATTAGTGAGACCAAAGTATAAAACCTGAGTTTGGCTTCTTGCCCATTGAACTATCAAATTCCAGGCATGCCACAAAGTTGGATGTAAGTAAACTTTCCAAAGTAAAGCTGATTATGTAAAAAAATAAAATAAAATAAAAATAAATTAAAAAAAAAGATTTGAGGAGAAGTGCTGATTTCTGCACCTGATAAAGAAACTGCCAAATGTAATGGGATCTAACTGGATGCCAACACATTAACACTTTGACCTCTTTTTTTCAACATTAGTAGAATATGAACTAGTAGTTCATGAACATGAGTGATCCTGGCAGAGAAAATAGCAGATAGCTTGTCAGTATTAAACCAGTGCTTATTGCAGAACTAGGTTTATGAGACAGAAAGGATGTTATTTCAGAAGTGAGGTAAGCTTCAGAATCCATAGCACAGAAAGAAGAATTTTTTAAACCCAAACTGGTTCAATCTTTCTTTACCTCTTACAGATGAAAATGTAGGTCACTCTAATGTTTCCATTTATGATATCATCTCATTTAATATGTTATTCTATCTTCCCTGTCCTTCTATTGTCCTTTCATTTTTACCACTTTTTAACAGAAATTTTATTTTTTAACATTGCCCTGTGTGCATGGAATATTTTCCTAGTCAGTTCTTTATCAACCCCCCCCCCCACACACACACACTTTTCTATTATGATCAAAAGGAAAGAAAGAACAATATGATTAACACAAACAAAGCTTCCAGGCTGACATGTAAAAGGTTTACACAAGATGCATGAAAGACATGAGAAATATGAGAGTTGGGAGTCTAATAAATAAATAATGTTATTTATTATTAATATAATTCTATCACTTGGAATTTCTCACGCATAAGACAGGAAACGCATTATTAAAGTTATAAAGCTGTTGTTCAATTTGGGCATTTAAAAGAAACATTTTGCCAAATTTTACCACATCACAAACACACATGTAATTGACTGGTGCCATATTATATTAGAGTTTTCTGTAAGAACTAAAATATAAAGTATAGCTTCCTTCATCCTGGGTGTTTAAATTTCAGTCATGATGCAAAGGTGTATCTGAATGAAATACCAGATGTGAAGTTTTGTTTAAGTAGTAAAGCAAAACAAAATTAAAATCATAAAGGAGAGCTTAAAGATAGAAAGAAAAATAATGGGGGACATTTTTCACTTAATTCATTATTTATTTGGCCATTAACAGTGTACATAATTTATGGAAATCAGAGTCGATATTAAATTTTGATTTGAATGCCTACCTTGGGGAATTATCTATAAAATATCCAGAGCTTTTCCAGAGACTTACTTTGTATAAGCATAGCTCTTTATTATTTGGGCGAATGTGAGTAGTTTAGAAATATATAGAGAAGAAGAATTCAAACTGATAGTTTGGCAACTCTCAGCAGGGAGTATTTAGCTCAACACCAGAACAGCAAAGAAGGCATTCCACCAACTTTAATGCCTCCTGTTGTCCTACAGGAAAAAAACACTTCCTACAGAACAGTGTGCTTTGCGGTCTGTCCCTGCCTATCCTTCCACCCTATGTTCCAGTCATACCTAACCACAAAGTAGGTATGACTTTTCATCCTGGTGCTTGTCATCTTGCCACTCTCTACCTAGAATCCATCTCAGTGCTGAGACTTTAGGTATGTTCTCAGTCTTTGTTCTGACACTACTCTTTCCAAAAGCATTTCATCGAAATAATTTTATCTCTTGTCTGATTGGCCATCTCCCACTCACTTTTAAAAAGTTAGTCAAAACTTCATTTGGAAAATGCAAAGAACTCAGAATATTTAAAACAAGAAGAATAAAGTTGGAGGACTCACACTTTTCAATATCAAAACTTACTACATAGCTATCAAAATCAGTGTATATTGGGAAAAGGACAGGCAATTAAATAGAATTGTTTGCCAAGAAATCAACCCATATATCTATAGTTAATTCAACAAGGATGCCAAAACTATTTAATGGAGAAAGAATTTTCTTTTCAAGAAATGGTGCTGGGACAACTGTTTATCCACATGCAAAAGAATGAAAGTGGACCTCTAATGCACACGATATACAAAAATGAACTCAAAGTGAATCAAAGACCTAAATGTAAGAACTAAAGCTGTAAAACTCATAGAAGAAAACCATAGGTATAAATATTCGTGACCATGGAATAAGCAATATTTTCTTAGATATGGCACTTAAAGCACAAGAGACCAAACAAAAATAGATAAATTGGACTTCATAGCATTAAAAACTTTTGTTTATGAAAAGACACTGCCAACAAAGTGAAAAGACAACCTGCAGAATGGGAGAAAATATTTGCAAATCAATTTTCTGATAAAGATCTAGCATCCAGAATACAAAAAGAATTTATACAACTCAATGGGAAAGAGACAATCTAATGGAAAAAATGTGGAAAGGATCTGAATAGACATTTCCAAAAGAAGATAGATAAATGGCCAATAAGCAATAGAAAGATGCTCGAACACCATTAGTCATTAAGAAAATGAAAATCAAAACCACAATGAGATACCAGCTAGCACCCATAAGGATGGCTATAATAATAATTTTCTTAAAAAAGGAAAATAACGAGTGATGGTAAGGATATAGAGAAATTGGAACCTGCATAAACTGCTGGTTGGAATTTAAAATGGTGCAGCTTCTGTAGAAAACAGTTTGGCAGGTCTTCAAAAAATTAAACATAGAGCTACAATATGACCTAACAATTTCACTCCTAGGTTTATACCCAAGAGAAATGACAACGTATGCAAATGTCCACAGCAGCATTATTCCTAATAGTCAAAAGGGGAAACAACTCAAATGTCCTTCAATTGATGAATGGATAAACAAAATGTGGTATAAAAAGAAATGACGTATCGATGCATGCTACAACGTGGATAAAAGTTGAAAATACTATGCTAAGTGATAGGAAACAGTCTGAAAGGCCACCCATTGCATGATCCCATTTATATGAACTGTGCAGAATAGGGAAACCCATAGAAATAGAAAGTAGATTAGTTGTTACCAGGGACTGGGGAAGGAGGAGATGACTAGCAACTACTAATAGGTATGGAGTTTCTTTTTGGGCTACTGAAAATGTTCTGGAACTAGATAGTGAGGATTTTAGCACAATTCTGTGAATACACTAAAAACTAGTGAATACTACACTTAAAATGGTGACCTTTTTGGTATATGAATAATATCTCAAAAACAAACACCCAGAGTCAAAATCGCATTTCCTTTGCAATTGACTTTGTAGACAGAGGACAGTGTCTGCCAATGGGTACCTATTCTTGTAGCATCTTATTCTTCTACTATGGATTCACTGTTACATTGTTTTGTAATTAGTCCTCATATATCTCTGTCCCTTCTCAATCTTTAGCTTCTTGAGGAAGCAGAATCTTTCTTTTGCCTCTTTGAGCTTCACTTATAATAGGAATTCAAGAAATGTTTATTGTTTGAATAAAGGAGTGTGTTCTTGGAATGTATGAGTATATTTTGAGGAAAGGAAGCACCCATGAGCAAGTTTATTGAAGAGCTTCTGGTAATGGCGCTTTTGAGTGGTCTGACAGGGGCTTGCTTCCACAACCCTGAGGACACTTGAAGAAATATGCTGCCGCAAAGCTACTCCTAAAACTCCTTGCTGAGAACTGCCTTTTCTAGGTGGAACTAGGAAGAAGTCAAGTTGTCCATTTACTCTAGGTCCTCATAGGAATTCCTCACAGAAGGGGATGTTGAGAGATACCAGTGGGCAGCATTCACCACTGCTGGGAGCTGCTACATCATCTGAGAGCAGTGAGCGAGCACACACTGGAGAATTGTACAGTTCACTTTTCTCTGGCAGTATCCACAATCATGATACCAATTACCTTGCCATTCCTGAACTGAAAACCGTGGCTAGGGAAAGAGAGTCACATTTCATCAATGTCTACCCTATTATATTCAAATGCGGTATTATAGCACTACTAATCAATTCATACTTCGTATCATTTCTTCCATATTTATAAACATTGGAACTATTTATTTTGTGTTGACGAGAGAAAATTTGCAATATTTTTTTATGTTATCATAGTCTACATAACATTTTTTGAGTACTATTTAACAAAATGGTTCCTATCCTATGTTTTTTGGGTCTTGCTTTAGAGAAGAGAAAATAAAATGATTAGAGATTTAGTAGTGATAGTGAATATCATATGTCACACACTTGAACTCTCCAAAGTCTAAAAATAATTGTCCATGTAACTCAATTATAGACTGTTAAATGCTGTAGTGATATGAGGAAGTTACCTTTGTTTCAGAAAATTATATAACTCTGCTGAACTATCATCTCAATATTCAGATTTTAACACATTTCCTTATAGTTTTGAGTCTTTTCTATTCAAGAGAGTTTCATTCCCAAGTTCATATTCCCTTTTTTTTACCTCTGCCTATAAGGTCTATCCTGATAGGTGATAAATACCTGAGGAAAGAAATTCATAATCTGATTTTGGCAAATCCATAGGGGTCTTATATAAAGATTTTTTTTTCTAGTGAAATTACGTTAGGCAATTCTTTAAAGTTTGTTTTTATAGAGAGTTCTCTGGGGAAGACTACATTTCTCAAAGCAGTTAGCACCTCAGGTAATGATTTCCACTTATATTCTGTACCCATTTTTATTACATAACAGTCACTCTAGTTCAGGGCTACTATGTTTGCCGCATCAAGCTAGAAACTGTAAGGAATTTTAATTCTTTAAAATTTTGTTTTTAAACAAATACAATGCAATAATTATGTACCCGGATATTTAATCATGTAATTGAGAGACAAGTCCTCACTTTCGTTACTTTTATATAGAACAGAGTGCATCATGACTTCCAAGACAACTTTGCTTCCAGTGATAGAAATCCAAGATTTTGAATCATTATTCACATGAAACAATGGAGTTAAAAGAAAAACAAACAATGCTGGACCTATGGATGTTTTCCCAGGGCATTCAGGCCTTAAAGCAGAATCATCCTGTCCCATCCCCTTATCTCACACTAGCACTGCACTGGCACTCTCTCTCTCCCTCTCTTGCTCTCTGTCTTTTGATTAGTGATTGACTGTAGTCAGTGTGTGGTATGACTGTCACTCTTTGCAACAATGACTCTGAGATTTAACTTGATCCTCCAGACGTCTGCTGAAAAGCGGCTTTGAACTGCATGCTAACCCAGTGTGCCAGGAGCACTTGTTCCTCGCTCCTCCAGGGCTCCGCTGTGTTGCCAGAGGCTGAACTCCAGGCTGTCTTACTGTGGCTCTTCCAAACTCCTGACCTGTTTCTAATTACCACGCTTCAACTCTGCACAACACCAACGCCTTTACTTTTGCTTCTTTCGCTCCTTTCTGGGGTAATGACTCATTTCTGTGAGCTGGCCTCTTACCCTGGGTACTGGACTTGACTTGACAGCTGCCCTGAGGCTCAGCTCCATTCCAGGTGTTAAGACCAATAGTAACATTTAGGGGTAACCTGAGGAAGCCTTGTACTCCTGTTAATGTTTTAGTGACTGGATTCTTATGCAGCTTTAAACTCTTCACTCCAGGCTGGGACTATTGTTCGTGTGCCCTTTCTAAGTAGATAATAGCCCAGTGCCTCCAGGGCTAGAAACTGGGACCCAATTATCCTTTTTACAATTTCCTCCTGGGAAGGAGACTTTCCTGTGGAATCCTAATCCCTAGATTGCCCCCAGCCCCCAGCTCTTAACCTCCTGCAACTCCTGCCCTTTCCCTGTTCTATCCCATAGCATTTTAATATAGATCCCTTACCTTTTGCAGACTTTTAAAGGGTTTGGATCATGGAAAAAATCCATTGTACACTCACACAAAGGCAACAATGTAAAACTGAATACTAAGTATCACTATCCTTAGAAATGCATCAGGTCTTCCCTACCATAGGGACTTTCTTTCAAATCATATCCTTCCTCAGGCTAAATTGAACACAAACTGTTTCTCCTCTCTTTTCTTTGAACACCGTCTCTTCCTTTTCCTGCTTCAGGCCCAGATTCCCATGACTTCCTAAAGCATTACACTCCTGAAAAACTTTGTAAATCTAAAAAGTCATTAACATGTTTTACTAGTGCAGAAGATGTGACATTCCAGTTTATTCTATGAAGGATCAGGATTAAATTACTAGGCAGGATTCCATGCCTGCTTCTCATCAGAACAGACCTAAAGGCAGGAGGCTAGGTCCTTGCTGGTTGTGCTAACTTGTCCAAGTGATGACATCATCAAATCATAAGACAAAAAACATTAGCTAGACCTAATCAGGAACAAAGATTACAAAGTACCAGAATAGTTGTTGCACTCAGCATATCTTTTTTCTTGAAGATGGTGAATATAGAGGTGAGTTAAAATTATATATCTTTCCCCTGAAGTCAAAGAAGCTTTTCTTAGAGTTTCCTCTTAACCAAATATCACCTCAATTCCATAGTCAAATAAATTTGGGAAATCTTAGTTTTAATCTAAATAGGATCACCAAATTTCCCAGTAAGCACCTGTTACCTTATGATTT
>PVKH010046940.1:0-10347 GCA_004027955.1 Chaetophractus vellerosus | reverse complement strand
ATATCCAGGGGGTGGGGGGCGGGGGGAGAAAAGACTTGATAGAAACAGACCTTAAAAAGAAAAAAAGGCTCAAGAGAAATAAAACAGAAATCTAAAACACAAAGGAAACAAATTAAAAAGAGTACATATTTTACTAGTCATTTCTACTTATTCTAGAGTAGTCCCCAAATTAGATTTAAATAAACATGTTCATTTTAATTCAGAAGAAAAAAATATTCTGACAAAATTATCTGTTATCAACAAAAAGTAACCGCCACCATGAGAGCTTATGTCAGGTTACTGCTTGACAAGAAATAATCTTCATGACAAAAAACCTTTCCAGAGGTAAAGGTGGGGTAGGTAGAGGTTGGGCATCTGCCATTCATTGATTCCTCCAGAAAATTAAGGTTGTGTTACTGAAACTTAGAGCAGACTGTAGATAAAACTGCAGTATGACAAATCTGGATTATTAACAGACCCCTGGATATTAATGTCTCATACCTAACCAAAGGCCTAAGTCTATTGGTAACAGCTGCTGAACACTGATAGTAAACGGATATATTCATAGTTTTTTTGGCACCTGAATTCCTTTGCTTTGTTCATCCTTTCAGAAGTGATCAAGCTAAGGTCCTCAGCTAAAAGCATACTCCTAGTACTAGCTGCTGTGAGAAAATAGGTAATTATGCAGATCTCCTTAGATATGTATTCAGATATTACAAGCTTTATATGAACATATGTCACTGTCAACCTTTTTGAAAACTGCCAATAAGGAGGATCCCACTTTACCAGTTAATGAAAAGTCCTATCTAAAAGTGGGTGCAAATGATATACAAGATATGTTCTATAATAACACAAAATCAGTAATGGATGGCATCATTTATAGGGGCCCTACTACAGAAAGTGTGGGATGTGTCCATCTTTTATGAACTCATGTGAAACATTTCTCAAAGACTCCCTTTCTATGCCAGTCCTTTACCACCCCAAGTAATCACTAGTATTAGTTTCTTTACATAACTTGGAGAGGTATTTTATGCATATAAGCAAACATGTATAAATAACCTTTTCCTACTTTTTCTACACAAAAGGAAGCCCGCTCTCTACATACTCTTATGCATCTATATTTTTTGCAAACTTTTTATTGAAGTACAACATAAATACAGAAAACTGGGAAAGTAACAAATGTACAGCATGAAGAATTTTCAGAAAGTGAACACAGCTATGTAATCATCACATAGATGGATAAACAGAATATTACCAATACCCTAGAAGCATCACGATCCATTTCAAGATAAAGGATAATGATTTTTCTGACTTTTAACGCTCTACATTAGTTTTGCCCGCTTTTTCTAAAACTTTATATACGTTGAACTATATAGTGTATAATTTTGAATATAGATTATTTTTTGATGTTATGTCTGTGCAATTCATGCACGTTACAGGGTTTAATTATAGCTCTGTAATTCCGATAAACATATGGTATTTCAATGTGAGAAAATACAAAAATTTATTTAAGGTGAGTTTGGTAAACAGATTTTTAATTTTAATGGGGTCCAATTTTTTCCTTTATGTTTCTTTCATGTTCTGAGCTATTTTGTATAATGAATAAGAAAACTGTGACTACCTCAAGGCCATGAAGACATTCTTCTATCCTTTCGTCTAAAAGCTTTATGTTTAGGTTTCACATTTAAATTTAAAATATATATGCAATTGACTTTTGTATATAGTATGATGGTCAAAATTCATTTTTATCATTATGGATATCCAACTGAATCAGCACTATAAATAGTTATTGGAAGGTATGTCTTGTCTCTTTCATGAAAGATTAGAAATTATTTAAAGACTACTTATAATAAATTGAAAGAAAAACTATTTAAAAGTGCTTCACAGGGGAGCAGATGTGGCTCAAGCGGTTCAGTGCCTGCTTCCTACATGGGAGGTCTCAAGTTCAGTCCCCAGTGTCTCCTCAAAACAAATAAATAAAACAACAAGCAAACAAATCAGGAAACCAACTCAGAGGAGCCAATGTGGCTCAGTGGTTGAGAGCTGTCTTTCCACACACGAGGCAAGGCTCTGGTACCGTTAAAAAAAAAAAAAAGTGCTTCATAGTAAGCATTTTCAGTTTCAGAAATGAGCACTGTAAAATACTGAATCATGAAAAAGTATCTACCGTATAAGCATATTCCAGAACTAAGACAAAAATATACATCTTTATACTCACCAACTAGGAACTTTGGAAATGTAGTTATCCAACTACATCCCTGAATATCCCCAGCAAGGGGTACTCACAATTCTTAACTTTTGTTACTGTATTCCCTTGCTTTTCTTTATTTTTATCACTGAAGTATATATTCTGAAATAAAACTGCCTAATTTTACCAGTTCATGAATTTTGTATAAATGGAATCTTCTGACTTATTTCATTCTACAATGTTTCCCATGAACACTAAAAAAGATCCACCAAAAGTATATATTCCAGAACCAAGGGCAAAACACATACCTATGTATTTACCAAATAGGAGAAAAGTCAATGACACATGAGCAGCAAGGAACAAAATTATGGTTCCTATTAAACTGAATAGGCTCCTTGGAAAAATGGTTGCTTTCAGATTTAGGGCAATACATGTACAAGATGAACTCGACACACCTTATTCTAGAAAGCAGAAGGAATAGAGGTCCTCTGAAAAGGACACAGAAACACTGATACCAACACCAGACAAAGACATCACAAGAATAAAAAAAAAAACTACAAAGAAAAATCCTTTTATGAATATTGATACAAAAACCCTCAAGAAAGTAGTTGGAAAACCGATCCTCACAAAATATAAAATATTGGTATTTATTACAGAAATTCAAATTTGGTTTAATATACGAAAATCACCTAATATACCATATTGAAAAAATAAATGGCAAAAACCACATGATCATCTCAAAAGAAATAGGAAAAGCATTTAACAAAATCCAACATCCTTACATGAAATCTAGTAATAGAAGAGAACTTCTATAACTGCTAAAGAGCACCTATGAAAAACCCACATAGGGAAGCGGATGTGGCTCAAGCAACTGGGCTTCCATCTTCTATATGGGAGGTACCGGGTTTGTTTCCCGGGGCCTCCTGGTGAAAGCAAGCTGGCCTGCACGGAGAGGTGGTGCAACAAAACGCGACAAAGAGGAGACACAATGAGAGACACAATAAACCAGGGAGCTGAGGTGGCTCAAGCGACTGAGCACCTCTCTCCCACATTGGAGGTCCTAGGATCGGTTCCCAGGGCCTCCTAAAAAGAAGACGAGAAGAGAAGACACAGAGAGCTCACAGCAACACAGAGAGCAAGACAGCAAGTGCAAAAACAACAAGGGGGCAGGAATAAATGAAATAAAAATAAATCTTTAAAAAAAAAAAAAGCTAACTATCCTTAATGATGAAAGACAAAATCCTTTCCCTCTGAGACTAGAACCAAGAATAAGACAAAGATGCCCAATCTCACCACTTCTATATATAATTTTACCAGAGATGACAGCCAGGGAAATTAGGCAAGATAAAGAACTAAAAGGCATCAACACTGGAAAGGAGATGTAAAACCATCACTAGTTGAAGATGGCATAATCTTGTGTAGAGAAAAATCCTAAAGAATTAAATAAAAAACAATTAGAACTAATAAACGAGCATACCAGGATACAAGATCAATATATAAAAATCAATTGTATGACTGTATACTAGCAATGAATATTCTGAAAATGAAATTTAAAAAAAAATTCTACTGAAAATAGCATCAAAAAGAATGAAATACCCACTTAAAATTTTAACAAAAGATGTGCAGGATGTATACACTGAAAACCAAAAAATGTTACTGAAATAAATCAAAGTTTTAAATTAGCAGAAAGTCATCCGCATAAATGGATCAAAAGATTTAAATGCATTAAAATGGCAATACTCCCCAAAGTGATCACATAGTTAATGCAATCCCTATGAACATCCTGGTAGTCTTTTTTGAGTAAACTGACAAGATGATCCCAAAACTCATGTGGAAATGAAAGGGACCTAGAACAGGCAAAATAATGTTGAAAAAAAAAAACACAAAAAAACGGAAGAGCTCACTCTTCTCAACTTCAAAACTTAAAAGATTCGGAGGCAGATGTGGCTCAAATGGTTGGGCATATGTGGCAGTTTGATATAGTTATGAATTCCAAAAATAGATATTGGATTATGCTTGTAAATTGGTCTGTTCATCTGGGCATGATTAAGTTATGATTAGAGATTTGATTGGGCCACGTCAGTAGGGCATTAAGCCCCACCCCACTTAGACATGGCTAAGGACAGAGTTGGAGTTTTTGATGTTGGAGTTCTGAAGCTGAGTTTCAATGCTGGAGGCCAGAAACTTGGTCATAAGGAAAAAGAGAAGGCTCTGGGAAAAGAGACAAGCCATTAGCCTGACAGTTCACACCTAGCATTGTGGAGAGGCAAAGCCTAGAGAGCCTCATAGTCTACAGCTGCCTTGTGGAGGAAACAGAGGCGCTGAGCCTGGAGAGAAATGGAGCCCTGGGAAGAGAGGAACCCAAGAAGCCTGAACCCTCGCAGTCGGCAGCTGTCTTGCTCCAACACGTGGTAACAGACTTTGGTGAGGGAAGTAACTTATGCTTTATGGCCTGGTAACTGTGGGCTTCTACTCCAAATAAATACCCTTTATAATGACCAACCAACTTCTGGTATTTTGCATCAGCACCCCTTTGGCTGACAAATACAGAGTCCGTTTCCCATATGGAGGGACCTGGGTTCAATTCCCGGGACCTCCCGGTAAAATTTAAAAAAATATAGAAGGTGTGTGGGCGCGCTGTCAGGCCCTGCCAGTGGGTAAGCCCCCAGGCCCCACTGAACCACGCAGCAAGATGATGACCTAACAGGAGAGAGATGCAGGGGAGAGCCAAGACGAGAACTGCCGAAAAACCAGGAACTGAGGTGGCTCAGGTGGCAGAACGCCGCTCTCCTACATTGGAGGTTCCCAGGATTGAATCCCAATGAAGACAGGAAGAGAAGCATGAAAGGAGAGGGCAGGAAACAGACACAGAGAATTGCCCAACGAATGGACACAAAAACAGTAAAAACAGGGGGGAGGGGGTTAAAATGGATAGAAAAGTAACTAACTAAATAAATCAAAATGAAAAAATAAACAAACAAACAAAAAGATTCAGTATTCAGGAGAGGGCACCACTGGCTTAAGGATGTACAAACAAACAAACAAACAACAAACAAAAAAAAGAATGTACAAATAGATTAATGGGTAAAAACTGAGCGTCCAAAAATAAACCCTAACATTTCTGGGAAATTGCTTTTGACAAGGGTGTCAAGATAATGGGGGAATGAATAGATTTTTTAGCAAATGGTGTTGAGACAACTGGGTATCTAAAAGGAAAAGCATCAAATTGAACCCTTACTTCACACCATACACCAAAAAGAACTCAAAATGGATCACAGACCTAAATGTGTGATTTAACACATCAAAACACTGAGAAGAAAAAATAGAGTAAATGCTCCTGACCTTGGGTTAAGCAATAATTTCTTAGATATGATACCTAAATGCTAAGTGACAGAAAAATTAGACTTCTACAAATAAAATACTTTTTTTTTTTATGACAAAGGACACTACCAATGAAGTGAAAAGACAACACAAAGAATGGGAGAAAATATTTGCAAATCATATACCTGATAAGGGACTTGCATCCTGAAAATATAAAGAACTCCTACAACTCAAAAACAAACAAATAAAAATGACCCTATCTAAAAATGGGCTAAGATATATCTTTGGAGATAGTCAAAATGCTATTAAGCATATGAAAAGATGGTGAACATCATTAACCATCAGTGAAATGCAAATTAAGACCACAATGACATACCACTTCACACCCACTGGAATCGATATAATAAAAAATGATAGGGGCCGGCTGTAGCTCAATTGGTAGGGTGCTGGTTTACCACATGGGAGGCCCCGGGTTCGGTTCCCAGGGCCTCCTTGAGCAGGCAGACCGCCTTGAGAAGGCAAGCCGCCATGGGCAGGGCAAAGCCGCCATGGGCAGGGCAAGCCCCCGCGGGCAGGGCAAGCCACCCGCGAGCAGGCAAGGCCGCCGCGCGGTGAGTTGACTCGGCAGGTCGCCGCAACGTGGGCGAGACAAGCAGGGACAGAAGAACGCAAAAATGAATACAGCAAGAACAAGCAAAAAAGGGGGGGGGGGATATACAATAAAAAAAATTTTTTTTAAAAGATAGGTAATAACAAATGTTATTGTTATTAAAATTGGAACCCTCATACATTGTTGGTGGAAATGTAAAATGGTGCAGCCACTTTGGAAAACAATTTGGGAGTTCCTTAAAAAAGCTAAATAGTAGAGTTACCATATAATGCAGCAATTACACACCTAGGTTTATTCCCATCCAAAAATTGTACATAAATATGCAGAGAAGTATTATTAAAAATAGCTAAAAAGGGGAAACAATGGCAAAGTCCATCATCTAATGAATGGAGAAATAAAATATGATATATCCAAAAACTGGCATATTTATTCATCAATTCAAAGGATGAATTACTGACAGATGCTCTAATGTGAATGAACCTTGATGACATCATGCTAAGTGAAAGCAGTCAGTTACAAAAGATGACATATTATATAGTTTCAATCATAGAAAATGTTCAGAAGAGGTAACTCTATAGTGACAAAAAGTAGATTAGTGGTTGTTAAGGTCTTAGGTTCAGAAACTTTGGGGAAATAGGGAGTTATAGCTAATGGGAATAGGGTTTCTTTGGCAGGGGACAAAAATATTCCAAATTAGATTGTGTGATGGTTGCACAATCATGTGACTATACTTTAAAGTGAATCACACTTTAAATGGATGAGTTATATGGTTTGTGGATTATACCTCAATAAATCTGTTTTTAAAAAGACGTAAATATAGTACACCCTACAAGAACCACAAAGAAAACAAGATATATTAAAAGATATATATATATTTTGGGGGGGGGAGATACAATATTCCGATTGTGTTTTTCTTTTCCTTATTTTAAAAGGAGGTTTAGATTATATAAATGTTACATTGAAAATAGAGGGGATTCCCATATACCCCACCCCTCCCCCTCCTTCACTTTCCAGGAAAGCAGATTTGGCTCAAGCACTTGGGCGCCACCTACCACAGGGGAAGTCATGGGCTCTGTTCCCGGTGCCTTGTAAGAAAACAAGCAAGACAGTGAACTGACACAATGGGCTGGCATGGCAAACTGACACAACAAGATGACACAACGAGATGATGCAATGAGGAGACACAACAAAGAAACACAGTGAGAGACACAACAAGCAGGGAGCAGATGAGGCTCAAGTAAATTGGGTGCCTCCCTCCCACATGTGAGGTCCTGGGTATGGTTCCCAGTGCCTCCTAAAAAGAAGACAAGCAGACACAGAGAGCACACAATGAACAGGCACAGAGAGCAGACAGCGAGTGCAAACAATGAGGAGGTGGGAGAAATAAATAAATCTTCAGGAAAAAAAATCCCAATGTCCCCAAAATGCCCCATGTTACACCTATTCTTCCCTCTCCCTCCTCTCAGAACCTCTGTTGACCACTGTCTTTATATCAATGGCATAAGTTCTTCCATTACTAGAATAATATTAAGGCCACTTTAGTCCATAGTTGTATCCCTTCTCCCTCCATGTTTGTTCATTCCTTAATCTTGAGGATTTTGGGATGGCGATGCCCATTCTGCTTCCAACTGAGAGGAGGCTTAGATCCCATGGGGCAAATGGATGGAATTGTCTTGCTGACAGTTGCAGATATACTGTTTTTGGGGACGGGTGTTGTCCATTATCATCCTTTTGTTAGTTGTCCTGGGTGAGTCCACTGAACTGGAGAGTAGGTGTTGGCTGCAACTCTGCTGAGATTCAGGGCTCAACCAGCATAGGAAAAGACGAAAGATTTAAGTATCCTGGACATATATCTAATGAGTATTGTGCTAATTATAGGTTCAAATAAAAGGGGCCAAAGAACCATGTTTGGGAAAATTATAAATGAGTCTATCTCTGATACACTGGGGAGATAGGTTATCATATATTACAAGGTAAGGCCCACCGATGCCCTGCCTATAGTGTCTAGATGTCTCTAGAGCCCTCAGGAGCACCCCTGCTTGAGGCACTGTTTACTGTGGCAGTCAGTGAGATCCTCCTGAAATGTGCATAAGTGTAATCTCTAGAATGACCTCCCAACTCACTCTGAAATCTCTTAGCCATAAAAACTCATTTGTATTTAATCTTTCCCCCTTTTGGTCTAGATTTTTTTTCCAAATGCATTGCACTTAGAAATAATCCCTCAGTGCCAGGGAGGTTCATCCCCAAGAGTCATGTCCCACACCAGGGTTGGGGTGTAGAGAGTTTATTTGCTCAGTTTGGCTTAGAGAGAGGCCACATTTGAGCAACAAGGAGGCTTTCAGGAGGTAACTCTTAGACAATATATATTACTAGGCTAAGTTTAAATTTCACAAGAACAAAGTTCATAAGTACAAGTATCAATATCAAGGGTCTGGTGTATTGGTCTGTCCTCCTTTGTTAGGCACTGCCCATATACTCTAGAGATTAATGTCACTCTATTAGAGAACATAGCAGGACTCCCCAGGATGGGAATTTAATATTCTGCCGTTTATTGTGTAGGCCTCTACCCACTGAGACAATACTCCATGACCACACGAACACCTGCATATTCCAGAGAGGCATGCCCCAAGTGCACCCCTCCCCATACATTACCCTTACCACCGACACCCCGCACCAGTGATCCTCCCCTCCCTCAGCTGCAACCCTTCTACAACCCAAAACTTCCCTAAAACAAAGCCATAATAATAATAAAAGAGTAGAATTAATATGGCATACTAGAAAATATCTATTTAACAAAGTCAGTAAAGAGGAATTAAAGGAACAAAAAATATATGAGGCAGGAATGATCTCACTACATGGTGACATAAGACATCCGCTGAAAAAGTCTCCCCTCAGAACCAACTAATAAAAGGACAAATCCCACTTTCTTGGATCTCTGGAGTATGATAAAGACTAGAGAAGGACTCCACAAATGCTGAAAAGAAGAAAAAGAAAAACAAACACCAAAATCAGCTAGAAAATTTTTGTCCCAGATATACCAGTCTGGAGTCCTCCCCTACCAGTCCAGAGCCCTCCCTTGCCAGACTGGACCACTCCCCATCACTCAGTCCTAGGCAGCTTGGCAGTCACAAAGAGGCAGCACAGACTGGGTTCTTCCTGCCATGGAGGCAGACAAGAGAGCCACTCACAGCAGAGAGTAAGAACGTCACGCATATCCAGGCACAGGGACCCAAGTCTGCAGAGACCCAGGATGGAACACAAGTGGGTGAGGAGTGCCATATACAAAAGTGTTCACAGGGAGAAGAACTGGGGCAGAACTGTTGGCAAGAGGTACACACACTCAATCCAGTCTTTTTTGTGGATCACCTAAACACAAAATGGACATATCGGAATTGATCCCATCTCCCTGGCTCCCTGGGGCAGAACACCCTAACATGGAAGAAACCAGAGGCAGAAAAGTCTCACAGAAAACAAAACAAAAAAAAGGGTTGGGGGGAGAATGAATTGCTATAAAACAAGACAGGTCCCAGAACTGAAAAGTATAATGAAAAGAGAACACTGAGTGAGGGAGAGAATAAACAAATCATAGGATCTGGAGAGAAAATTCTGCAAAAAACAAACAGAAGAAATCAAGATTTCAAGAGAAGGAACAGAGGAAAGGAATCTTTCTCCAGGAGGTAAAACAATTGCACACAAAAACAACTGCAATCTTAAAAAATGTACCACATATGCACGGCAAGGGTGATGTGCAAAAGAGCTGAGAAAATCTTAACAGTTAAATAAGCGCTACTCTAATGTTCCAGAATAAGGTGAAACAAGCATCAAAGAAGAGACTTAACACAAAGCCAATCAACAATAAAACCCTTGGCAAGAGGGACAAACTGACTTTCAGAGTTGACTCATCAAAATAATCAGATGCCCCCCAAAAGGAAAAAAAAAAAAAAAAAAAATAATCAGATTCCCAGACATCAGCAAAAAATTATAAGCCATACAAAAAACAGGCTCAGTTAAGGGAACAAACTAAAACTTCAAAGGAGATCCAGGATTTGGAACTAATAAAAAGAACTTCAAAAAAAATCTCTTAAATTAATTCAAGGAGATGATGGAAAATATGGATAGAAATAAACTAATGGTGGATATAGAGCTAAGGAATATTAAGAAGACAATATGTCAGCATAAAGAAGAATATGAAAGTTTAAAAAGAAGCAGAACAGAAATTATGGGGATGAAAGGCACAATAATGGAGATT
>PVKH010046939.1:0-10346 GCA_004027955.1 Chaetophractus vellerosus | reverse complement strand
GCACAGATGCCCAGCTGCACCATGGTGCGGTTGTACAAGATCTGGGGACAAAAGGGCAAGGTGCTGAGGGGGGCGACCTTGAGACAAGTCGTTCACTTATTCCACAAATCTACATTGAGCACCTACTATGAGCTGAGTGCTAGGCTATGCGCCAGGGATGGAGAAGAAGACGGACAATTCCCTGCTCTCCATGGAGCTTACACTCTAGGGGACGGGTGTGGAGGGCAAAATAACCACACTCTACAAATGGTGATTAAAGCTAAAGGGGAAAATAACGAAGGGAAGGGGAATTAGGAAGCGAGTATGTATAGGGGGTGGTGGAAGCTTGCAATATTACACTGGTTAACTGAGGAAGGCCTCATTGCGAAAGGAATGTTTGAATAAGGACCTAAAGAAAAAGAGGGGACAAGTCATGCAGATAACTAGAGGAATATTCTAGAAAAAAGGAAAAGTAAATGCAAAGGCCCCATGTGTTCTGGCAAAAGATGTGATCATAAGCTGGGAGACAGGCAAGCATAGGGCTTTAAGGATTTTAAGATGGGAAACCACTTAGAAAAAATATGTGATATAATCTGACAATTTCACAGAGTTACTCTGGCTGCTCTATTAAGAGCAGTCTGAAGGGAGTCCAGGCAAAAACAGAGAGACAGGGGGAAAGATGATGGTGGCTCAGACCAGAGGGCAGCAGTGGAAGTGATAAGAGTAGTCAGATATGAAGATATTTTTGAACAGAAAAAGCTGGGGAAATCAGATGTGAGAGAGAGTCAAGGATAATGCCAAGATTGTTGGCCTAAACAGATGAAAAGATGGACTTGCCACTAATTAAGATAGGGAAGATTGTAGGTAATATAGATTTTGGGGGAAAAAAGGCTAAGAGTTTATTAACAACACCAACAACAAAAATAGATACCAGTATCAGTCATGAATACAAATGTAAAAATCCTTAAAAATATATTAGTAACAAAGGGTGCCACACTAATGCAAAATGTTGGAAATAGAGAAAACCTTCTATGTGAGGGAAGGGAGTACAGGAACTCTGTACTTGCTGCATGATTTTTCTGTAAACTTACAACCGCTCTATTAAAAAAGAGAGAAATATATGTATTAACAAAGAGCTAAAATATAAAAAGGGGAATAGATCACAACCAAGTAGGATTTATCTCAGGAATGACAGTGGTATAAAAATCTAAAATCACTGTTATTCACTATATGAAATATATAAAAATATATATAAAGCAAGAAAATGTATATCATTTCTACAGATGCAGAAAAAACATCTGACAAAATTCACCACCTATATATGAAAAAATTCTCAGCAAAGAAGGATCAGAAAGGAACTTCCTCAATCTGATAAAAGGCATCTACAAAAAACCTACAGCTAACACCGTACTAAATGGTGAATTGTTGTCAACGACTTACCTTGCTAAGACTAAAAACAAAAAAAACAAAGTAAGGATGTCTGCTCTCACTATCTCTATTCAACATTTTATCAAAGGTCTGAAAGGTCTGAGTCACTGCCATAAGGCAAGAAAGAAATTTTAAAAAGTAAATTTATGGGAGCAGATGTGGCTCAAGTGGTTGAGTGCCTGCTTCTCACATGGGAGGTACTGGGTTTGGTTGCCAGTGCCTACTAAAAACAAAAAACAACAAGAAAACAAATGAAAAAACCAACTCAGGGAAGCTGATGTGGCTCAGTGGTTGAGCGCCAGCTTCCCACATAAGAGGTCCTGGGTTCAATCCCTGGCCTAGTACCTCAAAAAAAAAAAAAAAAAAAAAAAAGTGAACTTAGCAAAATCACAGGATACAAAACCAATATACAAAAATTAATTATATTTTTATAACTAAGGGTAAACATTCAACAAATCAAATTTAAAAATAATTGCATCAACAATAGCTTAAAAATTGTAAAATATTTAGGAATAATTTTTTAAAAAGGTGTAATACTTATATACCTGAAAACTATAAAACATTGCAGAGAGAAATTAAAGACCTAATAAATGAAGAACTATAACATGTAGGATTGAGGGATTAAATACTATTAAGATGTCAATTCTCCCTAAGTTAATCTACAGATTCAATATAAACCCAGCCATAATTCCCAGCTAGGTTTTTTTTCCCCATAAATATCAACAAGCTGAATCTAAAAAATATATACGGAAATGCAAAGGGTCCAGAATTTCCAAAGCTATCTTGAAAAAGAATAAAGTTAGAGAACTCATACTAACTGACTTCAAGATTTACTATATGAAGTTAATTTTATTATTATTATTATTATTATTATATATCCCCCCCCCTTTCTGCTTGTTCTTGCTGTGTTCATTTTTACGTTCTTCTGTGTCTGCTTGTCTCCCCGCCGTTGCGGCGACCTGCCGTGTCAGCTCACTGCGCAGCAGCCTTGTCTGCTTGCAGGCGGCATGTCCTGCTCGCGGGGGCTTGCCCTGCCCATGGCGGCTTTGCCCTGCCATGGCGGCTTGCCTTCTCAAGGCGGTCCGCCCGCTCAAGGAGGCCCCAAGAACCGAACCCAGGGCCTCCCATGTGGTAAACCGGCGCCCTACCAATTAAGCTACAGCCGGCCCCCAAGATTTACTATAAAGGCACAGCAACCAAGACAGAGCGGAACTGGCAGAAGGACAAATAGATGGATGAATGGAATTGAACAGAGGGCCCAGAAATACACCCATACTTACAGGATCTGGTTTTCCATCAAGATACCAAAGCAATTCTATGGGGAAAGGAAACTTTTCTACAAGTCATGTTGGAACAATTAGATACCCATATGGGGAAGAAAAAGAAACTTGACCAACCTCACACCACGTGCAACAATTAAATCAGGATGAACCATGGATCTAAACATAAAAACTAAAATGATGAAAGCTTTCAGAAAGAAAACAAAAACAGAATATCTTCATGAATTGGGAGTAGGCAAAGTTATCTTGGGACCCAGAAAGTAATAACCATAAAAGAAACAAAAACTGATGAGATTTCATCCTAAGGCATGGTTGAAAAGATGAATAGGTAAACTACAGACTAGAAGAAAACATTCAATAAACATATCTGACAAAGGACTGGTATCCAGGTTATATAAAGAACTCCTACAACTAAATAATAAAACTACGAACAATTAAAAAAAAAAAAAAGACAAGAGTTAAACAGACATTTCACAAGACATACAATGCCAATAAATATATTAAAAAGCAGTCAATATCTGCAACTGTCCTGTAAATTTGAAGTTATTTCAATATAAATTTTTTTTTTTTAAAGTCAATATCAATAGTCACCAGGGAAATGCAAACTAAAACTACAATAAGAGACCACTACACAATCACCAGTATGGCTAAAATTAGAGATTGACAACACCAAATCTGGCAAGGATGTAAAGTTATTGGACTTTCATACATTATAGGAAGAAGTGTAAAATATTAGGCCTAGGGAGCAGAGGTGGCTCAAGCCACTGGGCACCTCCCTCCCACGTGGGAGGTTCCAGAAGACGAGCACACAATGAACTGACACAGACAGTAGACAGCGAATGCAAACAATGAGGGGGACAGGGAGAAATAAATCAATCTTCAAAAGAAAAATGTTAGGTATAACCACTTTTGAGTTTCTTATAAAACCGAACATACACCATCAACCCTATGACTCAGCAATTCCACTCCTATTTACCCAAGAGAAATGGAAACATATCCACACAAAGATGTACACAAGAATTTTCACAGTGGCTTCATTCATAATATCCAAAGCCGGAAATAGACCATACATCTATTAAGAGGAAAAAGGATAAAGAACCTGGTGATAGAGCAGGGATAGCTCAGTAGTTGAGTGCCTGCTTCGCATGTATGAAGTCCTGGGTTCAATCCCTGGTACCTCCTTTAAAAAACCGTGATATATTCATATAATGGGAGCAAAAAGAACGAATGCAATAAAAAGGAACAAACTATAGGTACAATATGAATCTCTGAACTATGCAAAAAGAATACACACTGGATGATTCCATTTATACAAAGTTCTAGAACACGTAAAACTATTCTGTAATGGAAAAAAGTTAAAACAGTAGTTGCCACGAAGTGCAGGAGAGAACTTTCTTGGGTGAGGGCAACGTTCTATATCTTGATAGAGGTTTAAGTTAACAGATGGTATGCATTTTCGAAAATTCACTAATTCACTTGAGATATGTGCATTTCTTAAATACGACTTCTATCTATTAAAAAAAATACCAAACCATAAACAAATATTGAACTATAGCTAACAAAATTCATGCTGAAGTATTTAGGGTAAGTGTACAGTTTACTTAGATATGCATCTGAAAAATAAGATTAATATATGAATAGAGGATGGATAGCTAAGAGATAAAACAATTGTAGCAAAATGTTAACAGTAGAATCTTGATGGTGGGTATTTGGATATTTACAATACAATTATTTCAAATTTTCTATATTTTTATAATTTTTGTAATAAAAAGTTAGGAAAGAAGACCAGTATATAGGTTTCAACTGGCGATTTTTGAGCTAGTCATAGCTTCCAAGTGGCAACTGGATGTTTAAGCATGGAGTTGAGGGGGACACTGATATCTAGATGTTATTTAAAGCCAGATACTCCATATGTCACCAAGGATTAGTAAGCACAGGTTAAAACCCCAAAGGCAGAACAAAACTAGCCAGGGGCAAGTGTGTGACTTTAGGCAGCAGAGGGCAGCACCTTCAAATGGAGAAAAAAGCCAGTCCCTTTTCAATTCATAAGATTAGGCCAAGAAAATAGTATGTTTGGGGCTATGCACAATTAACATCTTGCTAATATTTGCTAACTTCGTTTTTAAGAAAGCAAGCTGGAAACAAGTTAGAATTTAATCACTGTTTTGTTTTCATCACTCTTATTTATGGTTAATTTCCATTTTTGGAGGGTGGCTCTCCATTTACTGGAGACAAAGTTTCCTTTACAAATGCACACCATGAAAGTAGAAAAAGCATCAATTTTAAAGAAAATGTCAAGTAAATCATAGCCCAGGTTTTAGGTACCTAACGTAAAAATTGTAAGGTGGTAGGTGAAACATCTAAAGTTTGAGAAATACTTGGCAGAGGGCCTTCAGGTTATATAGTGCACTTTACAAATAAACCACCACACAATAACCTGGCAAGGAAAGGTGACTGAGACTCAAAGACATGAGTACAAACTCACGTATACAGATTCCCAGCTTTAAACCCTAAGTGCTACACCAATCTATAGAGTGAAGCACCCAGACAGTGGGAATCTGGAAAAACTGGAATAAGAATCTTCAATTGTTTGGCTGCTCCCTGCTATTGTGAGCACTGAGTGAGGCGGTGCAGTGCATGTCAAGGTGGAATAATGAAAAAAAAACTTTTCACAAGACCAGAGCGCCATATATTTGCTGACAGCACCTCAAAGGCCCCAAAAACCCCTGGAAGGCAAGAGGCCACTAATTTGATATCCCCAGCAGCGAGCACAGCAGTCTTCTGGAATGTAATAAACCATTCAAGAAGTGTCTGTTGAAGAAACGTAACAAAAAACTGTACATAACTGACACTCCCCATCTCTTGTGCTTCTACCCATTATGCCAACTAAACAAATAGGAGGGCTATCTAAACCTCACCACCACCACCACCACTACCACCGGACAGGGTCACCAAATGCTTTACACAAAAATATTTCCTATCTCTCTTAAGAAACGAACTAATTAATTCTCATCTGTAAGATTTAAACTTCCAGACACAGCTTAAATACTCCTACTTTACAAAAACTTCCTCACAATCCATCCCCACCCCACCAGATTAGGTGTTCCACTCCACTATGACGTCCCAACACCTCACACTGCATTTGGGCTCCCATTTTCCTCTTAGTTTAAGAACTTATTGAAGACAGTAAGATAAACTACGAATGTTCTAAACCAGCTACATAGCAAGTACAAGCGATGTTGGTTGCACTCTAATCTCTGCCCCAGAAGAGTCTAGTGCTATTGACAGAGTAAATGCTAACATGCAGGAGGATCAAAGAAAGCTGGCATCTGGGAAAGACCAAGTCTCTACTTATCCTCACTAGCCAGATGGGAGGCTCTTCTGGTAACGCAGGTTTGCTGGAAGAGAGGACAGGGGCATGGCCCCTCTCCCTTGGCCACCTCCATCTCCAACAACCAGGGCCAGAGCAGCCCCTCTCATCCTACCTGCACAGGTGGGTCTGCATGCTGGATGTTGTCTTGTAGGTGGCTCATGAGCATGAGGTCCCGGGCCTGGTACCAGCGGGAGTGCAGTGCATGGTGGTAGATGTGGCAGAGGATGGCGCATGTGCGGATCCGGTCTGTGCGGTCCTTGGCGTAGATGTACTTGCACAGTCTCTCCATCAGCACAGCTGAGTCCTCGCCCTCATTTTCTGCCTGGTCTTGCTCAGACTGGGTGAGGGGTGGGAGGAGGTTTTGGAGAAGGTGAGGCAAAGACAATGGCTCTATATAGCTCAGGCTATGGAACCAAAGATGATACTCTACCTGCTCGTTCAAATCCCTCAGTTTCCCTCCCTGCTGCATCTCAGAAAGTCCCCAGGGAACAGATTTGCCATCAAGTCCAGATAGGTAGGGAGGAGGGCTCCACACATCCCCCTTCCCCTCTAACATGACTGCTGAGCACTCACCTTTGAGGAGCCCTCAGGTGGGGTAAGCTGCCGCTGATGGGCCTTGTAATCAAACTTGTAATAGGTGTGGAGGATGCGCCTCAAGTAGACACGGCAGATCTCCTCAGTCGTGCCCTTCTCCTCCAGGTAGCGTTGCACACGCTCAATGATGGCACACACCTGTGCCTCATCCTTCAGGTGCTCCACATACTCTGGCAAGAAGAGCAGCCACCCTCTTCTCAGCCAGGCATTAGGCCTCCTTCCCAACCATCTCTCCCCAGTCCCATTACTCCTGTACATTTTTTCTGCACCAGTCAGAAAGATCTAATCGATGTGCCCTGAAAACAACATCTTTTCCTAGGACCTACAATCCTCCCACCCAACTGCTTAGAAAAAAATCCCAACTCCTCTCCTTGGCCAATAGGGGCCTGCAAGCTCTTGCCTTATCTCCCCTTCTTTTACTGGGCTCAAGTGACACTAGCCTCTTTCTATTCCTGGGACATGCCTTGTTCATATCTGTTACCCTGCCAGGCACTCTTGTCTGCTAATTCTTCACCTGGTTAATCTCTCCTCATCATTTGACTCTCATTTCAAATGGCCCCCTCTCAAAGATGCTTTCCCCGACCATTACCTAACGTAACCACCCCTCCAATCAAGCTCTATCACAATGCTCTATTTTAGTTTCTAATTAGCACTTTACATTATCTAAACTTACCTTGTTTACTTGTTGAATGGTTTTTCTCCAGCAATAAAATGTAAGCTCCATGCACCAGAACTCTGGCTACCTTACTCATGGCTATACCCTTCACTCAGTGGGCAATTGGACACATTCACATTTTTACTGAGTAAATGCCCTGCACTTCCCCTCCAAGCCAAGTGAATACATGCTTTATCCCAGAGGTCCCCAGACCAGCAGCATCACCTTGAACTTGTGAGAAATGCAATTTGTCAGGGCCCACCCAGACCTACTGAGTCAGAAACTATAGAAGTGTGGCCTGGCAACCAGGTCCCCCAGTGTGAAAGCTGGTAAGGGCTGACTTTCCAAACACTCCCATTTAGTATAATCCTTATGGAAACTCCAGTTAGCAGTATCCCCTACTGTCCCCCCTCACCAAAGCCTGTGCTTGCTCTGGCTCACCTTGAGAGTGAGGATCAGTATTCTGCATTATTTTGGTAAATTCTTCATCCATTCGTTCCACCAGAGTTAGGATACAGCCACGGACACGCAGTGGCTGAAGAAGAGAGCAAAAGAGGGATAAATAAATAAGCCTAGATCTCAGTCCCAAACCTCAACCCCTCTGCCTCCACTGAGCTTTCCCAAGGCAGACCACATAGACCACTCCAATTATTCTGCCAACTCCTCCCTTTACCTGGTCAAGGTTGTGCAGGTTCTCACTCTCCTCAAGAATGTTCTCCCCAACAAAGATGTTGGGGTTTGCAAAGAGAATGTCCATCAGTTCATTTATGCAGTCCAGGCACTTCTGCCACATCTCTGGCTGTCATGAGATCAGATGGCAGAGTTAAAAGTGTGGGGATGGAACAAGTAGGCACCACTAGAGTCTCTTCACCAGAAATCCATTGGGCCTTCAACTACCAAGACCATTTCCACAGCTCCCCATTTTAAGACACTAGATGCCTTCCCCAGACCCACCCAGCTCAGCCCTGAGATGTTCCTCTTTTGTTTCTCTCACCTTCATGTATGTGGCTAGGTTGGGGTTGTAGTCATACAGAGAGGCGATGATATTGAACTTGATTTTGACAATGACCCCCTCCCCTAGGTTGTTTTCTGAAGCAATCTGAACCAGCAGCTGTAGCAGCTCGATCTGGGCGGCACTGGAGAAGCACAGAACTGAGTGAGACTTTGAAGACAAATCAAAAAGCCTCATCCTTTCATATACCATGCCCTCTTTGACAAGTAAGGTAGCCTCATTCCCAATATCCCTATCCTCACCCCTGGCATACATGCCTCTCCTTTATAAATTCCAAACAGAAACAGCATCAATGCTAAGGATCCTCAAAATGATGTAAAATGTTTTCACATCTACCATTCTATATAGTCAATGAATAACTAAAGATGGGCATATTTCCATTTTACAGCAATAGTCGCAAAAGACTAAATGGTCACATAGAGTAAACAGTAGAAACTGGACCTGCATGCTGTGAATATACTTTTCCTTCTACTACAGTCTTCCAAAGCAGAACCATTTCCCTACCAACCTCCACCCACCATCTTAGAGAAAAGCACTTCCACCCTGTAACCCCACAGCCTGGATCCATGAATCTTACCGATCAGTTCCCTTCTTGCCTCTTGCCTGTAGGATCTCATTCAATTTCTTGATGACCACAGCATGGGTGATCTCAGTTCCTTTGGCAAACATTTTTGGCTTTTCCTAGGCAACATAAGCCCTGTTATGTGCAGGCCAAAAGGACCCCCTTCTCACCCTAAGTTTTCTCCCAACATGACCAGACCTGACCAGGAGGGCATCTGTATGCTCTTGCAAAGTTGTCCCTCAAAATTCATTTTAACCTCCAAATCCTCACCTTAACAAGTGGCACTCCACCCCGAACTCGTTCCCATTCCCCGCCTTCATTGTCCTCCTCCTCCTCATCAAGGCGCTTAGATTTCCTATCATGCTTCTTTTTGGCTTTGTCCTCCCGTTTCTTCTCTGCTGCTTTCTTGTCCTCCTCTGTGGTAGGGGCCCTGCCAGATGACACGGGAAAGGATTAAAGACCAGCACCCTCCCCACCTCTGAGGCTTCTTCCTTTTGTGAACTTTTTCCTCTTTCTTCCATCAAGTCCCAAGTCCAAATTACACAAGACAAAGATGACCTAGATATCAGAATTGACCATGACCATAACCAAAGCAAAAACCACTAAGTATAGGAATCTGCTGGGCTAATTACCAAGATCTGACACTGTTTTATCCCCACTAAGAAATTCTCGAGGGGAATGGCACAATGAGGTCCAATAAGGTAGAGGTGCTAGCCAGGCCACTGGAGACACAGGAACAGCCTGACCTGATGCTCCACAGCTAAGCCCCAAGATTTTTCAATAATCCATCAACAAGTGAAACTGTTTTCTTTGATACTAGCCAGACTAACTCATTAGCTGCCAACCAGTTTACCAAAAAAAAAAATTGTGCCCCCCTCCCAAAAAATGCTGTTCCCATGCTGTTTCTACTTTCTTTTATGACAACAGATCTAAATCCCGAATTTAAAAAACAAAACAAAAACTGTTCACCTAGAAACATATAAATTAACTAACTTAAGAAGGAATGGACTCACAGCCACAAAGTTCCACCAGCTCACAGGCTAGCTGGCTCAACCCAAGTGGTGCCCACTTCTCTGACCCTCCAGGCCAAGTCCATCCAGCACCATGGCCAGATACAGATGGTGCTGCACCTACAGTGGGAGCAGATGCCACCGCCGTAGATGGAGATGTCGCAGACAAAGGAGGCGATGCTGCCCAAGGTGGAGATGGTGCCACTGCAGATACATTCTGAGGTGTGTATGATACTAAATGCACAAAATAGCAAATTCCACCACACTCCCGCCTGAGAATTTTACCATCCTTCAAGACCCTCTTGCCACATCTTGAAAGTGCCAATATCCCAATGAAACACAGGAGCCTGCTAAAGAACAATGCCACCTGTCAATAAATGTTGACAAATAAAAAAATAAAATATACATTAAAAAAAAGAAGAAATGGAAAAATCTCAAGACCCGTAACAAATA
>PVKH010046938.1:0-10348 GCA_004027955.1 Chaetophractus vellerosus | reverse complement strand
GTCGGCAGCCATCTTCTTCCAACACGTGGACTTTGGTATGGGAAGAAATTTATGCTTTGTGGCCTGGTAACTGTAAGCTTCTACCCCAAATAAATACCCTTTATAAAGACCGACCAATCTTTGGTATATTTCAAAAGGCACGCCTGTGGCTGACCAAAATATATGTCAATAAGGTTTTATTAATATAACAATTATATTAATATAAATATAATATATAATATAAATATAACCATTATATTTTTATATTATATTATAATATAAAAAGTTGGATTCTTTGGGAACTAGCTGTGGCTTAATTGGTAGGGCTCTGGTTTACCACTGGGAGGCCCCGGGTTCGGTTCCTGGGGCTTCCTGGAGAAGGCAAGCCGCCGCAAGCAGGCAAGCCACCGCGCGGTGAGCTGACTCAGTGGGATGCCGCAGCAGGGGGAGACAAGCAGACACAGAAAAATGCAAAGCAAATGAACACAGCAAGCACAAGCAGCAAGGGGGGGATATATAAATAAATAAAAATAAATCTTTAAAAAAAAAGTTGGTTCTTTGAAAAGGTCAATTAAATTGACAATCCTTTAGTTAAACTAAGAAAGAGAAAAAGATAGAAGACACAAATAACTAAAATCAGAAAAGGGATACATTACTACAAACCCCAAAGAAATAAAAAAGATAAGAGAATATCATGAACAACTGTATGCCAATAAATTAGATAGCCTAGATGAAACGGACAAATTCCTAGAAACATACAAATTATCGACACAGACTCAAGAAGAAATATAATATGTCAACCAAACAAGAAGTAGAAAAGAGATTCAAACAGTAATCAAAAATCTCCCAGCAAAGAGGAGCCCAGGTTGAGAAAGATTCACCTGTAAAATTTACCACACATTCCAAGAAAAATTAACAGCAATCCTGCTCAAACTCTTTCAAAATATTGAAAAGGGAATACTCAATTCATTCTATGACCAATATCACCTCATAGCAAAGCTGGATAAAGATATCACAAGAAAACTAGATTCCAATATCCATTATGAACATACAAAAATCCTCAATGAATACTAGCAAACTGAATCCAAGAGCACATCAAAACAATTGTACACCAGGATCAAGTGGGATTTATCCCAGGTATGCAAGGGTGGTTCAATATAAGTAAGTCAATTAATAAAATATACCACATTAACAGAATGAAAAAAAAACAAAACAAAACCCACACAATCATCTCTATTGATGCAGAAAAGGCATTTCACAAAATTCAGCATCCCTTCTTGATAAAAACATTTAGAAAGCTACGAATAGAATGAAACTTCCTCAACACGATAAAGAGCATATAAGAAAAACCCACCAGTAACATCATACTCAATGGTGAAAGACTGAAAACTTTCCCTGTAAGACCAGTAACAACACAAGGATGCCCACTGTCACCACTATTATTCAACATTGTACTGGAAGTTCTAGCCAAAGCAATTAGGCAAGAGAAAGGAACAAAAGGCATCAAACTGGAAAAGAAGAATATCTTTTCTATGTGAAGATGACATGATCTGATTACATAAAATCTTGAAAAATCCACAACAAAGTTGCTGGAACTAATAAACAAATTTAGGAAAGTGGTGGGGTACAAGATCAACAAGCCATAATCAGCCTATACACTTGTAATGAACTAACTGAAGAAAAAAAATCAAGAAAACTTTCCATTTACAATAGCAACTAAAATAAATACCTAGGAATAAACCTAAGCAAGGATGTAAAGGATTTGTACATACAAAACATTGCCAAAATAAATTAAATTAGACCTAAATAAATGGAAGGACATTTCATATTCATGGATTAGAAGAATAAAAAATGTTAAAATGTCAATTCTACCTAAAGCAATTTATTGATTCCACATAATCCTAATAAAAATTCAACCAGATCCTCTGTAGAAATGGAAAAGCCAATCATCAAATTTATACAGAAGGGTAAGAGGCCATGAATAGCAAAAACTATCTTGAAAAAGAACAAAGTTGGAGGTCTCATACTTTTTGATCTAAAAACTTATTTCAAAGCCACAGTAATCAAACAGCATGGTACAGACACATGGATAGATATACAGACCAATGACCAATGGAAGTGAATTGAGAGCTGGAAATCAGCCCTCACATTTATGGCCAACTGATTTTTGACTAAGATGCCAAATCCACTCAATTGGGAAAGAACGGTCTCTTCAAAAATGGTGCTGCAAAAAATGGATGTCCATATGCGTAAGAATGAAGGTGGGCCCATACCACACACCATATACAAACATTAACTCAAAATGGATCAAAGACCTAAATATAAAGAGCCAGAACTATCAAACACCTAGAAGAAAACACAGGGAATCATCTTCAAGACTTCATGTTAGGCAATGGTTTTTTAAGATGTTACACCAAAAGCACAGGCAAGAAAAGAAAAAGTAAATAAACAGGATCTCATCAAAATTAAAAACTTCAGTGTACCAAAGGACTTTATCATGAAAGTAAAAGACAACTTTTACTTTCATGAGAATATTTGGAGAGAATATTTGGAACCAACATATCTGATAAGGGCTTATTATCCAGAAAAAGAAATCTTACAACTCAACAAGAAAAATTCAAACAGACTTTGACAAAAGACTTGAATAGAAATTTCTCCAAAGATATACAAATGGCCAGAAAGCACATGAAAAAATGCACATCATAAGTTATCATGGAAATGCAAATCAAAACCACAATGAGATACCACTTCACACCCACCAGAATGGCTACTATTAAAAACAAGAGAAAATTATAAGTGTTGGAGAGGATGTGGAGAAGTAGGAACACTCTTTCATTGTTGATGGGAATGTAAAATAGTGCAGCTGCTGTGTAAGAGTTTGGCAGTTCCTCAAAAAGTTAAGTATGGAATTACCAGAGGACCTGGCATTCTCCTTTTAGGTATATACCCAAAATAATTCAAAGTGGGGACTCAAACAGGTATTTGGACACCGATGTTCATAGCAGCATTATTTACAATTGTCAAAAGATGGAAGCACCCAAGTGCCCATCAACCAATGACTGGCTAAACAAAATGCATATTCATACAATGGAATATTATTCAGCCATAAAAAGAATGAAGTCCTGACCTTGTGACAACATGGATGAACCTTGAAGTCACTGTGCTGAGTGAAATAATCAGACACTAAAGGACATATATCGTATGATCTCACTGATATAAAATAATTAGAATAAGTAAACTCATAGAGTTAGAATCTAGAATATAGGTTTCCAGGGTACTGGGTGGGGATAAGGAATGGGAAGTTAAAGACTTAAAATGCATAGGGTTCCTATTTGGAACGATGAAAATCTTTTGGTAATGGATGGTGATAACATTAGTACAACATTGTGAACATAATTTACAGCAATGAAATATTGCTGAATGTGGTTAAAAGGGGAAATGTTAAGTTGTACATAAGGCAACAGAGTAAAAATTAAAAAGAATATCCATGGAACTACACTACAAAACGGTGAACCCTATTGTAAACCATGGACTTTAATTAATAGTATAATTTTTTAAAATGTTCTTTATGAATTGTAACAAATGTACCACATAAATGCCAGGTGTTAAGAATAAGGCAGTATATGGGACCTCTGTATTTTATAAATGCTTTTGCTGTAAACCTACATCTTCTCCATTTCTTATATTATTTGATTTATCCTTGATATAAAACTTGTAAAGCTATTACATCTGCCAATCCACCGATCCTTAGACTTGATTTTGCTAATATAGCTTGCCTCAGTATTCCAAATGTGTCCCTAATACTGTAAGTTTGAAAAAAGATGATATTTTGAGAGTAAATTAGGTCATTTGGAGGCTTTCCTTCCAAATTTCAGGAGGCAAAGGCCTTAGGAAGTATTTTCTTCAGCTTTAGTATACAGATTTTGTCTTTGTTCTTTTAACTTAAAAAACAATTAAGACATATTTTACATGAAATCTACTTGAAGCCTTTCTGGCTTTTCCCTTACTTTAGAATATTCCTAAGATTGGGGCCATGCCTAAATTAATCAGAAGAGAATCTCAATGAATCAACTACAACAGGGGTTCTTAACAAAGGGTAGGTGAGTTTGAATTGAAATTCAAAAAAACATTATTCTTGTGGGGACGTGTTGGTGCAGGTATAATATATTTATTAAATAATACACAGTATAGTGTGGACTTAGTAAAGGGTCCATGGTTTTCACCTGACTGATAAAGGGGTTCGTGGAACAAAAAAAGTTAAGAACCCCTGAACTACAATATGATACTAGGGATAGTTTCTTATCCGCGTATAACAAAACAAAAATAATATTGTGTGTATATGTATAAAATGTGATCCTCACAATTCATTGTGAAAGAGATCAAAATCTGGAGAAGATAATATTCACATGCATGTACAGAGCTCTAAAAATAAGCCCTCCCTTTTAAAAGAAAGTTCATTTTAGGTTAATCAATTCCTTCCTAATAGAATGTATAAGAGCAGATAGGTAGAACAACACAGGCAGTATAGAAGTCAGGTGTGAATACCTTAACAAATGAGATTATACTAAAAAACTTTTGTTTTTTAGTTTACTCTCATTTACACTTTCAGTAACTTTTGCACCCATTTTTAACATATCCTTTTCACTTGATTGAGCACTTATTTCTTTGTGAAATATAATAAATTACAAATTCCACATAAGTTGTAATTTAAATTACAAAGAGCTAACAAAAATCGCTGACCTGATTCACTGTTGTACCTACAGACCCCTGGAGTACCATCTGAAGCATTTTCGGGTCTGCTGGATCCTGATGTGTTGCAAATGCCAACTCCTGTGTCTTTTTCTGCATGTCTTCAATAGCAACTTCAATTGGTGTTAAGATGATCTGAGTGAAATAGTATCTATTAGCTCACGGTATAAATTTAAAGTTATTTAATGAGATTTGTGGTAAGATTGAATCATGCCCCTCACAACTACAAATCCTAACCCCTGGTCTATAGCATGTGAACTCATTTGCAAAGATCCTATGTGGATGAGGTCAAAATGAATCAAAGTGGGCCTTAATTCCTATGTCTGGGGTCCTTATAAGCAGAAGAAATTTGGACACAGTCAGTTAGAAGCTAGAGGAGACAGTGATCACCATGTAATAGGGGCAGAGATGCATCTGTAAGCCAAGGAAAGTGAAGGATTGCTGCCAAGCCATCACAAGAATGCTACAGACTCCAGGAGAAAGCATGGTCTGGCAATACCTTGGTTTTGGACTTCTAGTCTCCAAAACCGTGAGACAATAAATTCCTATTGTTAAGCCAATCAGTTTGTGGCATTTGCCATAGCAGTCCTGGCAAACTAAAATTACTTTATATTTAATCAATTAAACTAGAAAAAAAAGTGAAGACCAGTTATGCACCTTTATTAAATAATAAAATTCCAAACTTTGGATCCCTAAGTGAAAAACATCAACACTATAAAGCATTAGCTGAGGGTGAACAAAAGACTTTGAAAAGAAGTTGCCCAAAATTAATGACTCAAGATGGATAAAATTCTAGTATGGTTAACATGTGAGGGATGGTACATATCTTCTGCTACATGGCTCCAATGTATTTATTTCACTAATTCCTATTTCTCAACTTCTAGACTTACCTCCTCTTTGTGAGTGACATTGACCCTTGTTTTAATATAAGGAAAGGCATGTGAGGTGGTAAGAATGGTCTTCCGTTTGAACTGTTCATGAAGTTCTCCATGGGCACGACCATCTAAAGTGAAGGGTGTACAGTACATGAAACGGCGAAGATTATAATTTTTGTCAAAGTATGTGATTCTGTCCTTCATCTCATATGTGTCAAAGTATGGCTCCACGTAAGTAATCTGAATATATGCCTAGGAAAGGAAAAAGTCCTTTATTTCTTCACTGCTAAATCAACGTTTAGTCTTTCTCAAACAAAAATGTATGGAGGGTCTCAAGGATGGGCCCAAATGCCATTACTGTCTAGTCAATCATACCTTGTTAGGATCTAATTTACACTTGTCTACAGGATTAGAGTCCTTGATTACTTCAACCACATCTTCTCCAAATCTTTCTCCATAAAATCCCTACAATAAAGAAAAAGAAATCTTTTACACAAAATAAACAGAATTAGAAAATAGAGAAGGCCTCTGATGGAGACTAGTGAGAAAAATTAGGGCATTTACTAAATCCTTATACAACCATGTCATAATTACAAAATAATTATTTAGGTTCACAAAAATTATTTTAGTTTATCAAGGTAGCATGCTCTCAGTATATATTTAATTGACAATATTCCTATCTACTCACTTTAAATTACACAAAGTTAAAGAAAACAATCTTCTCCAACAAAAATGCAGTATTCTACAAGAATTCCTCAAGAAAAACAAAAATGGAATAGAAAGCAAAGATAAAAGAAATTAAGTATCTCTCACTTTTACTGAGTTTACTGTGGCCTGATTTCTTGCAAATTGTGGGTCTAGTTTCATTTTTTTGTGTGATTTTTATGAATGATTTAATATATCATTCCAGAAATTTCAAATAAATGCACTAATCAGTTGAAGTTTTGTATAGATTTAGATTTTGAAAAGGAACTCCTAGGCCTAAAATTGGTTTTGTGACAGAATGTGACTTTTCCATATGACACCAAGTAAAAATGTGGGCATGGATGGGGTTATTCAAAAGGAAAAATAAATTTATGACATACAAAGTAGAGTTTTGTCTTTTTTTTTAATATGGAAAAAACTGCCAAATGGAAATAGGAAAGCTATAGTAAACAAATTATAAATTTTGTGTCTAAATCTAATTTGTGGAGCCCAATCATTCAATAAAACCAATTCAAAGCACAATTTATTTAAGAAGCTTTTATTGGTAGTGGTGGGATGGGTTGAGATTGGAACTTCAGGTGTTGCTTTAACTTCAAAACAAAGAAATTGAGTCTTCTTACTTTAAGAAGATTCAATTAACTTCAAAACACAAACTTTACTCCCCACAAAGCAGAGCTAAACACGAAGGTAACTTTTTGGTATTACTCATTTTCTTTCTTCTTTTTCCTTTGTTTTGTCTTAATGTACAGATATTCCTTTAATAATCATGTGCATTAAAAAGTTAATATAGGAAGCCTGCTTGCAGGCTTGGCCTTTGGCTGACATCTGGGAATTTGGCACTTGGACTACTCCCAACTGATGAGGATGGTTCACTGTGCAAACAATGTGATTCATGTTAAGTACATCCTTTCCTTCTGGATTTTGGTAATAGCTAGCAAAGAAAGCCCATGAGACTGTCATACGGTGAAAACCTTGGGTGCTAGTTCTCTAATCAGTTTCCCTGAGCAGAAACATTACACACGTTACTGTGCTTTTTACTGCTAGGGTAAGTAGTATGTGTCCCCTTGAGGAAGGGAGAAAGCATAGGACACCTGTGCCTGGATTTCTTCAGAATCCACCACGTGTGTCTTTTGTCCTAGCGGATACTGTCCTGTACCCTCTTGTTGTAATAAATTTTAGCTGTGAGTACAATTATATGCAGAGTTCTTCTAGCGAATGACTATACATATGGGTGGTCTTGGGGACCTGCAAAACAAATCCGTTTAGTTTTGTCATTCAAACTTACAACTTCTAATTAGTGCTTTTCCAAGGATGATACTTGCTTAATCGTAACAATCTGTGGAAACTTTTATTAAAAAAAGAATTCCCTGGTTTGATGCCAGACCTACAAAATATGAATCTTCAAAGAAGTGTCCATACCCTGAAGCCAAAAATCATTTTTATGAATAGGTAGGTTTGGGAAACAATCTTAATATTTCCCAAGACTTACCTGGCCCTTTAAAAATAGGTTACAGGTTGAGTCCTGAATCTCAGGAGAGTTGTAACACCTACTCTCCAGTTCACTGGATTCACTCAGGACAACTAACAAGGAGATGATGATGGATACTGCCCATCCCAAGGAACAGAGAGTATCTGTAAATGCAAGCAAGATAGTTCCATCCGTCTGCCCCATGGGATCTAAGCACCCTCTCAATTAGAAACAGAGTGGGCATCACCATCCCAAAATTCTTAAGGTTGGGGAATGAACAATGGACTAAAGAAGACTTATTATTATTCTATTATAGACTTATTATTATTCTAGTAATGGAAGAAATTTTATCATTGATATAAAGGCAATGGCCACCAGAGGTTCTGAGGGGAGGGAGAGGGAAGAATAGGTGTAACATGGGGGCATTTCTGGGACACTGGAATTGTCCTGCATTACACTGCAATGACTGATATAGGCCATTATACATTTTGTCATAACCTATAAAATTGTTCAGGGCAGAGTGTAAACTATAATGTAACTACAGTCCATGGTTAGTAGCAATGCTTCAATATGTGTTCATCAATTGTAACAAATGTACCACACTAATGAAAGATGACATTAATGTGGGAAAGTATAGGAGGGGGAAGGGGTGGGGCACATGGGAATCCCCCATATTTTTTATGTAACATTTATGCAATCTAAAGCTTCTTTAAAAATAAAAAAATAGGTTATCGTTTGAGATAATTCGTGAAAGCTGAGCCCAGTGTAATCACAAATAAGAATATAATACTCAAGAAATTAACATCAGATGAGAATAAAAACAACTCTAGAACAGTGCTTCTCAAACTTTTATGTGAGTACAAGTCACCTAGGGTTCTTGTCAAAATGCAGATTTTGATTCAGAAAGTCTGGGGTAGGGCCTGAGATTCTGCATTTCAAACAACCTCCCAGGTGATGGCAATACTTCTGGTCCATGGGCCACACTTTAAGTAGCAAGACTAGAGAAAGGTTGGAAAAAGTAATTATATATGAAATTATATATGAAAACCAAACATTCATAGTAAAACTTAAGAAGAGGTTAAAGGATTCTTTAAAGAGATACACTAAAGAATGTTTTTAAGGCGTGATTTCAGGATTTGAGGTTCTAGTGATATTTCACTGGGAACCAGTTAAACCAAAGAGACAATGCACTTGGTGAGAAATTTCTCTGGGTCCAGTTTTAGTTCTGTCATTAGCTGCTATTTAAATCCTATGCCTTTCCCCACAAAATGTGAATACTATACATATCTCCCCAAATCATAAGAATTCTGAAGCTTACATGGGTTTCTGAATTATGTATGAAAATGGAGCCTCAAAATAAAGCTAATATTATTATTTTACTGTTGCCATAAAAGGTACTACAAGAATTTGAAAAAGTATTGTTATACCTATCAAAAGTCTTTATCCTCTAAGAGAACAGTTTATTTGATAGGATCTGGTTTATTATATAATTCGATTAGGATCTGCACGCTTATTTATCATACAGAATGTATACTAATGGTGCATTTTATGAACAACCACAAGATTCACCTCTAATCTGTGAGATATCTCTGCAAGTTTGGTTATTGCAGGTTCCTTGTAAATAAATTCTTGTTCATCCAAATCTCCAAACTTGGTTCCATAAAAACCAACACGAAAGTAGGTGCCAAACATCCGCTTACCATCCTAGGTTTAGGAAAATGAAGAAACTTTAATACACAGTCTTTTTTTTAAAATTTTTAACATTATGCTATAGTGTAAGATTTTCAAAACATTGCAAAAAGTTTTCACTCAAAATTACAACTAAATGAAAGTTAAAAACAAAGTAAAGAATCTTTCATTTTTCGTTATATCCAACAAATAACATTATGATAAGGGCTTATACCAAGTGACTAAATTACATATAGTATATGTTTTTCAGGGTTTGAACCAAGGACTAAATCACATTGGAATATGCTTTAAATCCATACAATTGAGATAAATTAACTTATTTTTCTCATTGCAAGAAAAGATATTTAGTATAACATGGAATATATATGAAATGTCCTGAAATTAGAGCATACTAAATAAAGTAAAATAAAAAAAACCTTTAACTTTATTTTAGTTAGCCTAAGCCCTTATATATCTTTACATATATTAAATGTGACCATAAAAGTTTGGCATATAGTAGGCAATCATAACTATCTAGATCCAAAAAACCACTGAAACACAAAGATCTAAAATACGTATCATTTCACTGATGAAAAATATTTATGTGTTGAAAAGAAACTAAAAATGAAAAATAAGAAAAAACATTGAGATTAGCTGTTTATATTCTAAAGCCCAAAACTCACTTACTGTATACATTAACCACAAATTCATTTTAAGTAAAAAGTATACTAAGGTCACTTTAACTCTCAAATAGAAAATTTGAAAACAAATTCCTTCAATACAGATAAATACTTAAATATCTGGGAGTTCTCTATGCAATTCTTACAATTCAGATACAAAACTATGTCAGAAGGACTGTTTGGAGGCTTCCATCTACACAGCCACACGTAAGGATTTAAATGTT
>PVKH010046937.1:0-10345 GCA_004027955.1 Chaetophractus vellerosus | reverse complement strand
TTTTTTAGACCTTTTATTCTCAAAAGATCTGCTCATTTCTATGTATGCTTTCAAATTCTTCTTTGTGCTCACCCAGTGTCTTCTTAATATCCTTAATCTCTTTAGCCAACTCATTCAATTTATTAAGGAGATTTGTTTGAATATCTGTGATTAACTGTCTCAACTCCTTTATGTCATCTGGAGGCTTATCTTGTTCTTTTGACTGGGACATATCTTCCCGTTTCTTGGTATGGATTTTAATTTTGTGTTGGTGTCTTGGTATCTAGCTTTCTATATATAGTTTTTCTGGGTGAAGTTTCTCTCTTTAGGGCTTTCTTGCCCTTTCTCCCTTGCTGGTTGTGTAGTAGAAACCAAGGATGCAGTTGATGTTATAAGCTATGAAGGCTGAAGCTTCCTGAATTTCCCCCAGGATCAATGAAGCTTCTCCCACTTTTCTCCTCTGCCAGGGGCAGTGATAGAGCCACAGCCATTTGTTATAATGCAAGTCATGCAGTTCAAGATTGTCTGTAGTTGCCCAGAGAGACTGAAGAAGTTTAATGTCCCTTCCTCCCCTGCCTGAGGCAGGAATGGAACTGCAAGTTTAGGCAAAAATCTATGACATGCAGTTCCAAATTAAAAACAGTTGCCCAGGTAGACTGACATAACACTGACCCCTCTCTTCCCCTGCCAGGAGAGAGGATTTTGATCCTCAGTAGTGCCTAACAATCTAATCTGTTTGGGCTGAATGCAACTGTAGTTTCTCTTAGAGGCTGAGGAATTACTGTCCCTTCTGCCTTTAGGGGTGGGGATGGAAACACAGTTGTCCAAAAGTTCAGTTCATGTAGGCCAAAAGTGTCTACTGTTGCCTGGAGAGACTGAGGAAATATCAGCCCCTCCTATCCTATTGGGGCTTGGGGGTAGATCCACAGGTACTCACCAGTCTATTCCGTGCAGGCTGAAAGTAACTGCTATTTCCTAGAAAGGCTGAGGAAACACAGCTATCCTATTGGTGGTTGTGGAGCTACAGGTGTCCAACTATTCAGTCTGTGTAGGGCAAAATACCTGCAGTTACTCAGAGAGGCTGGGGAAACACTGTGCCCCTCTAGTTCTATTGGGGATGGGGGTGAAGCCATAGGTGCCCAAAAGCTAAATTCATGCATGCTAAAAATGCCTGCAGTTTCCCAGATAGGGTGAGGAAATGCCATCACCCTCTTATCCTGTGGTGGGGGTGGAGATGGAATTGGAGGCACTCAACAAACCAGTTCATGCAGGATGAAAGTGCCTGCAGTTTTCCAGAGAGGCTGAGGAAACAAAGTTCCCCTCCTGTCTTATTGGGGAGATGGGATGGAGCTGCAGGTGTCTGAGTATCCAGTATGGGTGGGCTTAAAGTGCCTGCAGTTGCCCAGAGAGGCTGAAGAAACACCAGCCCCCTCCTAGCCTATGGGGGTGGAGGGGTGGAGATGAAATCAAAGGTGATGAACAAATCAGTTTGTGCAGACCAAAAGTGCCTGCAGTTGCCCAGAGAGGCTGAAGAAACACAGCTCCTCTCCTATGTTATTGGGGTGCAGGGAGCCCCAGGTAACTGACTATTCAGCCTGTGTCAGCTGAAAACACCTGCAGTTGCCTGGAGAGGTTGTGCAGGTCCTGTTAGCTTCCTCCCTGCAGCAGGTGGGGCTGGAGCTTAGGCTAGGGTTGCAGTATGATCTGGGTGGAAAGAAGTCAGTTCCTACCATGACTGTGATTTTCAATCAGCCCTATTTCCCCTCATGCCAGAGGTGGTGTTAAAATGGCAGCTATCAGCCTCTTTCCAACTTGGACAGGTTTAAACTTTAGCTGTTCTTAGGATTATACTTTACACAGTCAAATTTACTAATCAGTGGCTTCCTTCCTTCCCCATTTTTGGGAAATGGAACTTCCAAATTCAGCCCTGGAATAGCTCTGGAGGCAGCTTCCACCACCAGTGGAGGATGGGCACCAGCCTCTGTGGTGTGGAGTGCTCTACTTATGCAACCTCACTGCACATGGACAGTCTCCTCCTTCCATGCTTTCAAGAATGTTGCAGGATGGTCTTCTAGTCTGCTAGGCCCTCCTCCAAATAGGTATTTTAGATAGCTCTGGGTGATTGCTAACTCCCCTTTAGAACAAACTAACTCTTAGAGCTCCTTACTCAGCCTCCATCTTGCCCTTCTCTTCTTCGCTTGTTTTTTTTCTGTATCAGTATAGCTAAAGGTTTGTCATTTTTATTGATCTCTTCAAAGACCCAAACTTGGTTTTATTGATTCTACCTATTGTTTTGTTCTCTATTTCATTTAACTCCACTTAAATCTTTGTTCTTTCCTTCCTTCTGCTCACTTTGGGTTTAGTTTGCTCTTGTTTTCTAGTCCTTCCGGTTTTGAGGTTAGGTCTCTGATTGGAAGTCTTTCTTCTTTTTGAATGTAAACATTGAGAGCTATAAATTTTCTTCTTAGCACTGCTGCACTGCATCCTGTAAGTTTTAGTATACGGAATTTTCATTTTCATTTGCCTCAAGGTATTTCCTAACTTTGCTTCTGATCACCCTTTAACCCAGTTTTTTTTGTTGAAGAGTATCTTGTTTAATTTCCACATATTAGTGAAATTTTATTTCTCCATCTGTTATTTATTTCTAGCTTCATTTTCTTGTTATTTCAGAATATGCATGATATGATTTCAATATTTGTGAATTTATTGGGACTTGTTTTATGATTCATTGTAAGGTCTATCTAGGAGAATGATCCATGCACACTTGAGAGAAGAATCTGTATTCTGTTTTAGTTGAGTGAAGGGCTGCTGGATTTAGTCAAATGTGTTTGTGCATTAATTGATATGCGACCCAAGTGTCCATCAACTGATGAGTGGATAAATACAATGCAGTACATATACTCAATGGAAAATTATTCAGCCATAAAAAGGAATGAAGTCCTGATACATGTCACAACACAGAAGAAACTTAAAGATCTGTTGAGTGAAATAAGCCAGACACAAAAGAACAAATATTGTATGAACTCACTGATTTGAAACAATTAGAATAAGCAAATTCACAGAATCAGAATCTAGAAAATAGGTTACCAAGGGATGGGGTGGGGATACGGTATGGAAAGTTAAGGCTTAATATGTACAGATTTCCTATTTGGGATAATGGAAATGTTTTGGGAATAGATGTTGTTGATGGTAACACAAGTTGTTAATGCAATTAGCTTCACTGAAATACATATCTGAAAAGGGGAGATGTTAGGTTGTATATATGATTACAGACTAAAAATAAAATAAATGCCATGGAACTACACTACACAGTGAACCTAAGTTAAACCACACACTTTAATTAATAGTATAATTTTTAAAAGATGCTATTATCAATGGTAAAAAATGTTCCACACCAGTGCAAGGTGTTGATGGTGGGGTGGTTTATGGAAATACTGTATTTTATGCATGAATTTTCTATAAACCCACTACTTCTATAATAAAGAAAAACAAAAGGATATATTTAATATATGCAGATGTTTTAAAGCCTAGTAATATATTTTATTTTGCTAAAGACTGACAATGCAAAATACCAGAAATGGGTTGGCTTTTGTAATGGAAATTTATTAGGGTGAAATCTTACAGTTGAAAATGTCCAAATGAAGGCATCATCAAGAGATGCTGTCTCACCAAAGGTCAGTTGCTGGTAATCCAACGTTACCTGCAACGTGGCAAGGTAAAATGGTGGTTGGTCTCTGCATTCTCCTCCAGGTTCACTTTGTCCCTAAACTCAACTGTGGGCAAACAGGAATATTGTTCATCTCTCAGCCTTTGAGACCTTCTATCTCTCAGCCTCTGGGCTGCAGGTGATCATGGAGTCCTCTGTCACACAGCAGTGTGAACTAGTGGCTGTCTTTCTCTGGATGCCTCTGCATGATTCTCCCGTTTGTATAGGACTCCAGCAAGCGGGCTGAGACCCACCCTGAGTCATGTTGCACTGAAGTACTCCAATCAAAGGTCCCCAACTGAAGTCAATCCAATCAGTGTTCCATACCCACAGGAACGGATGAACTCCAAGAACATAATCTTTATTGGAATTAAAAAAAAAAAGGTTTAAACTGTCACAATAACAAACACTAATTCAATCCAACAGAAGATTTAGAATATCACCAGAAACATTGAATAAACTTGTGTTCCTATTCTATCCAATTCTTATACCACCTAGAAGTAAATAATTTCTGGAATTTTGAATTTATTATTTCCTTGCCTTTTGCATATATAATCTTACTATATATATATGCTTCACCTTTTGCTACTTAGTGTCCATCCTTGTCCTTCAATCTAATAAGATTTTTTAGATTTAGATTATTCCTTTGACTAACATAGGATATTATTTAACACAAATGAAGGCACTCTTACCTTCTGTGCAAAAAGTGTAGGCACAAAGCACAAAGTCTCATAAATCATGGTAACATTAAATTCCAGGAACTCCAAGGAATATGCAGCCTCCCGTAACAGGTATGGTTGTGGTTTTTCAATGAATTTTGAAGATGGAGAAAAGTAAAGTTAAACATCACCGAAAACCTCACTCCAAGTCAGAAAGAAAGGGGGAAATCTAAACAAACAAACAAATAAGTAAATGAATAAATAAACATTTGTTCGATATATACATAATAAAAATATACATTGACATATTTTCTAAGTGGTCAAAAGACCATAGTTGATATTTACCATTTCCTTTCTTCATTAAATATGTACTTTTTCCCAATGCTTTCAGGTAACATCTCAGCTGGTTAATATTCTCTATTTAGTGGTGTGATTCAAATAATTTTTGACATATCAGAGTCCTTAATGTTCTTGCATTTATTGTATTGTTATTTTCCATTGATATCTATATTTTATCATGAAAATACCAACATATGCCCAGTAAAATGCTTAAGTACAATTCAAAAATTTCCCTGTCTCCACTGAATACCAGTAACTTATTTCCTCTTGGTTCAGGGGCATGGGAAGTCAATTGGCAGTATAACATAAAATAGGAAGACCAATATTGTACCCCCTTTTGAAACTTCCTTCCACTAAGTACTAAACACTTTCAATGCAAAGATCCTAAGATTGTGGGACGATAAAGCAAAATTTCTGAGAGCTAGTAATTAAGTGGTGTTATAAGAGGGAACAGTCACATTTCTACTCCTTAGTTCTTAGAATCATGTATTCTTGCTCTAGAAGAAATAGCATCATAGTTGTCACTGTTTCAAAGAAAATACTACATTATGTAGGACAGCACCCCAGTTTCACTGACATTTTTCACCGGTTCCAAAACAAAATCTTCAATAAGATATTCCAACATTATATATTTGGCTAGCTTATTCTGCATGATGAGGAACTTGATAAGCTCAGTGAAGTCCATGAGCATGGATTCCTTGTTATTCTATTTTACTGTGAAATACATTCTCTGGTTAGAATAATGCAGTTTGAGATACCAGGAGTTTGAATAGCTTTCTAAGACTATGAATGGTGGAGGGATTATAGGATGGAAAACAAAATCCATATCCTCATTATGTATCAATTGCAGTTGAGGGAAAAAATATTTTCCCCTCCATAATCTGTCACCAAGTGCCTGACTGACTGACCTCTCTATGGAAGTGCCATCCTAAGGGCACAGATCTGGCTTCTGATTTCAACAGCTTTGGCACTTAGCTATGAGTAACCAGATCATTTTCAGGGATGGGAAATCCCTGTAGTTGAGCCCACACATTGCCTGCATACATACAACATGACAACTTTACAGCTGGATAAAGAAATGTGCCTGATATCCAAAAATAGTTCATTTTGTCTATCTGATTACTGAGAGGCTAATTTTCAATGGATATCTGTGGCAGTTTGAGATTATTTATGAATCCCTAAAAGAAAAAGAATAGGTTTGTAAACTAATCTATTCTGGGTGTGATACCCTTTGATTATATTGGATTCAGTTGAGGAGTCCTTGATTAATTACCTGTTAAGATTAGGGCTTTGATTGGACCACATCAGTAAGACATGTGCTACATCAGTAAGTATAAGTCTCTGTCCCCTTGGTGGGCCTATATAAATGGACACTCACTCCAGAATAAACATGGGAAAAGAGAGCAAGCTCTGTCATGGTTGATCCTGGGCCCCCAGGGAGAGATGATCCATTTGTTTGATAGTTTGCAGCTGAAGAGAATGGAGCAGCTGCACAGCTGAGAAGGCTGGAAATAAATGAGCCCTATGCCAGAGAGTGATATAGGAAGCCCTGAGAGACAAGCCCTATGCCACCATACAGCTGAGATCAGGAAGGAGCTGGGCCCATGGAGCCTTAAGAGGAAAAGGAAGCTCAGAAAGGAAACACCAGGCAGAGATCAGTGACTGTCTTACTGCAACACGTGGCAGCTGACTTTGGTAAGAAATCAATCTTCAGTTGGTTTCTTTAGGGCCTTGTAACTATAAACTTTTACCCCATATAAATACCCTTTATAAATGCCAACAAATTTCTCATCCTTTGCCTTAGCATCCCTTTGGCAGACTGATACAATATCTTTGTTGAATTTTAGCAGAGTAAACAAATATATACACACTGTGCCCATTAAGAAAATTTCACCCATATGAATTTTTTGGACTTTCTTATCACCAAATCTTGTTTCTTGAAAATTCTCTGAACAATCAGCAAAATTGCCACTGCCCCAGAATCCATGAAAACTCATATCTCTGGCTATCATTTATTTCAGACAAAGTAGACAATAAGATATATTGCCTAAACTTTTGCCAGCTGGACACATTTCTTTTTATCACTGGTTTTCAGGAGCAGCCCTGAATAAAGCTACAATATAATTTTAGGCCACTGATACCTGGTGCCATCATATACATCTGTAATCCAGACCAGGGACATATTTCTTCTTTTATCAACTGATAATAACAAATTCCCATTGAAGGCATAGCAGTGTGTGTAAGAATTGGTATTATTGAAGACTAAGCCACTTAAATATTCAATTTAATTGTGTTTTCAGAGCTTACTTCAGCATTATCAAGTATAGCAGTTCCATTTAATGAAGGATTTCTGCTGTATGTACCATTTATGACTTGATAGAGTTCACATAGCTCTGAGTTCAAAGAGGCAGCTTCAGTTCCATAATAACTTGCAACACAATAGGCAAGTTTTCAGATTTTGTAAAGTCCAGTAAAAGAGAAGATATTTTTAAAGCACACAATCTATGACATACCATATGTTCCTATTCCAATTCTAAGTTTAAATTTGCATTAGACTCCTCCTTAACTAATTCCCTAACACTGAAATATAAGAATTAAAAGAGTTTATGGACCCAATAAGATTAAGTTCTGATTTCTCATCAGAAACCATGGAGGCAAGAAGGCAGTGGTATGATATGTTTAAGATACTGCAAGAAGAAAACTTACAGCCAAGAATCTTATATCCAGCAAGACTGTCTTCCAAAAATGAGGGTGAGTTTAGAATATTCACAGATAAATAGAAACTGAGAGAGTTTATAACAAAGAGATACTAAAATACTAAAGGGTGTGCTACAGTCTGAAAAGCAAAGGCAGGAGAGAGAGGCTTGGAAGAGAGTCTAGAAATGAAGATTATATCAGTAAAAATAACTAAAAGTCTCAAAATAATGGTGAAAATAAATATGAGAGATAAAAACCAAAAGTCTAATGGTGAAATAAGGATTGCCTTTACAGTAATAACTTTGAATGTAAATGGATTAAATTCCTTAATCAAAAGACAGACAGGTGGAATGGATAAGAAAATATGAGCCATCTATATGCTGTTTACAGCCCAAGGATGCCAGTAGATTGAAAGTGAAAGGTTGGAAAATGATATTCCATGCATGCAGCAAACAAACAAAAAAACACTGGAGTATCTATACTTATATCAGATGAAATGGACTTTAAAAGACACTACTGGGGCTGGCTGTATAGCCCAGTGGATAGGGCACCAGTTTACCACATGGGAGGCCCTGGGTTCAGTCCCCGGGGCCTCTCCGGGCGGGCAGACCACTTGAGGAGGCAAAAGCCACCTTGGGCGGGACAGAGCTGCCGTGGGCAGGGCAAGAGCCGCTATGGGCAGGGCAAGGCCACCACGGGCAGAGCAGAGCCACCCACGAACGGGGCAGGCTGCCCGGGAGTGGGCAAGGCCGCCGCTCACTGGTGAAGCTGACTCGGCGCATCACCATAGTGGGGGGTGGGAGGAGGGAGACAAAAAAATTCCACTTACAATAGTGACTAAAAGAGTCAAATATATAGGAATAAACTTAACCAAGGATGTAAAGCACTTGTATTCAGAAAACTACAATGCATTGTTAAAAGAAATTTTAAAAAGACCTAAACAAATGGAAAAACATTCCATGCTCATGGATGCTCAAGGCTAAATATCAATAAGTTGTCAATTCTTCTGGGTTTGTAAATTTACCATTAAAATTGAGTAGGGGAGAGCCAAAAGATGCCCCAGTGGATTACCTAGGATCACCTGGGTGCCAAGAGTTTTCTGCCCTGCCCCATTATGTAACAGCATCCCTACTTCATCTTGATCAGGGTAATTTATCTTTGCTGGGACAGTGACTTCTTTTCTTACCTGTGGGTCTCTTGATACCAAAAGCTTGAAGTGACTAGAAGCTACTTGAAGTGTCAAGTTTTATAGGACTCTTGATGGGAAGCATTAACTTCTGGGAATCAGGACTTCTTTTTTTCCCCACAGTTTTTATTTTTTATTCATTGAATCAGAAATCCAATTACTTTAGTAATTATGGAAAATAATTCATTTTACAATTTAGAGAAAAAGAACAATTCATTATATAAAACAATTGCTAATTCTCTGACATCAACCTTTGCATAAATGTAAGGGGAAAATAGTTCTGTCAATAGATTCTTGGCAAGTAATGACAATGAATTCCAAAGTTCTTTTTCTATCTTATTTACTTTTTTTGTCTTTTCATTTTTTTTATTTTTTAAAAGATCCTTAGATTACATAAAGGTTACAGAGAATATATAAGAGATTCCCATATGCCCTGTTCCCCACACCTCCCACATTTTCCCACATTAGTGACATCTTTCATTAATGTGGTACATTCATTGCAATTGATAAAAACATTTGGAAGCATTGCCACTAAGCATGGATTATAGATTACATTGTAGTTTACACTCTCTCCCAGTCAATTCTGTAGGTTATGGCAAGATATATAATGGCCTGTATCTGTCTTTGTAATGTCGTTTAGGATGATTCCCAAGGCCCAAAAGATGCTCCTGTATTACACCTGTTTTTTCTTATCCCTACCTTCAGAACCTCCAGTGGCCACTGCCTCCACATCAATGATATTTCTTCCATTGCTAGAATCACAATAAGTCTATAGTAGAATACTAGCAACTCTATTTTCGTCCATAGTTCATTCCCCAATCATGAGGATTCTGGGATGGTTATACCCACTCCACCTTTAATTGAGGGGTGGCTTCAGTCCCATACAGCCAATGGATGGAACTCTCTTGCTTGCAGTTGTAAACACTCTAGGTTCCTTAGTATGTTTGTTATCCATCATCTCTTTGATAGTTGTTCTTGGTTAGCCCAATGAACTGGAGAGTAGGTGTTGCAACACTGTTGGGATTCAGAGCCCAGCCTGCACATGGACAGCCCAAAGATTTAAGTCTTTTGTACATACACCTACCAAATTTAGTACTAATTATAATTTCAAATAGAAGGACAGAAGAGCCATGTGTAGGGAAACTACAGCTGAGTACAACTCTGTTACATAGGGGAGCATAAATCCCAAAGTAGGGCCCACTGGCAAGGGACAAAGTCCTGAGCAATCTGCACTGACTATAGTGGATGTATCCAGAGCCCTCAGGGGCCCCACTATTTTGGGTCCTATCTACTTTGGCTGTCAATGAGATCCTGCTGAGACATGCAAAAGTTACTTCTGGAATGACTTCCTGACTCACTTTGAAGTCTCTTAGCCATATAAACTCATTTGTCTCTACCTTTCCCCTCTTTTGGTCAAGGCCTTTTTTTTGCCAGTTGCATTGCTTGTTGATACTTGGTAGAAATCCCTCAGTGCCAGGGAGGCTCATTCCCAGGAGTCATGTACCACAACGGGGGTGGGGGGGGGCAGGGAGTTATTGCATTTATATTGTAAATTTGGCTTAGAGAGAGGCTACATTTAAGCAACATGGAGGGTCCCAGTAGGTAACTTTTAGCAACCCTACAATACTAGGCTAAGTTTCAATTTCAAGAGCAAAGGCTCAGAAGCGTAGTTATCAATATCAAGGTCCCATCAATGGACCATTCTCCTTCACTGGTCATTGCCCCTGTACATGGGGGATTGTTGCTCTTCCATTAGAGAATGAGGCACAGGTCCCCAGT
>PVKH010046936.1:0-10347 GCA_004027955.1 Chaetophractus vellerosus | reverse complement strand
ATTTAAACTAAACCGTTGGCTTCTGTGCACACTGTATACATTTCAGGACTCCTCGACGGCAACCCTCTCCAGAGCGCAGCGGCTGGCACGGTGGGAAATGGGGGGGAATACTGGCCCTGCGTCCCTGGCCGCTACCACGCCTGGGCACCCTACAGCCATACTCGGACCTGAGCCCAGGCCCCCATGCGGCGCTGTTACTCAGTTTACCTTTGGAGACAGCGCTTCTTGCTGCATCCTCCCGAGAGCGCCCAGGTCACTCTCCTGATCCTCTTTCCTTTGCAGTTGAGAAGCACTGGGTCAGAGATCTGTTGAAGAGAGAGAATAAAGAGATTATTTTTCATGATTTTTAAATGGTTGTTTTTGTTTTAATTTGCACAGCTGCACAGAGGAAGTAATTTAGGCACTTTCTGTTTAAAAAATAATAAGGTCTCCTGACTTCCTCTGGAGAACACAGTAACCACAACAGCCCACCAATCAGACAGCAAAGCTAGTCCTTCGTAACCAAGACCTCTGGCCTAAACCCTCATGGGACTAGGCTTTCACCCAGTGCAGTTCTATTTGTTCCCCCTAAATGTAACACTGGACAGTTTCCTGTTTACTTCTTTAATTGCAACTTCAAAAGGCTGATTCAAAGCAAAGCACAATCACGCAGCTGATATTCCAGAATTCTGTTGAGAGCTCTACTATGAAGGGAGAGGTTTCACAAGCCAGGCAGGCCTGGGGGCTGGCGGTCCCCAGGGATCTCCACAGTGTGTTGGCCCTTTGAGTGAGAATGCTGCATCTTTCTACATTATCTTTTGTGAGAAGACCGAGGATTGGGTTTTCCTTTTAAAAATGCACTTTGCTTTTTTTGTATGTTTTGTTGAGATGTTTCTAAAGAAAAGATTTTATGTAATTATAAGACGAAGTGTAGTGAACTGTACAGCTGTTGTAACAATGACCTATTTCTATATAAAATAAAATTGTATGGATTATGTGTAAATTATTTTGTATCTGAAACACCAGTTCCTTTCCCAAATATAAAAGTTTTCTTGTGTTTTTCTGTGAGTGCCCATTTTGTAATAAAGTAACTAATTTGTACAATTTCCTCTGGAGGCAGTCTCTGTCCCTTGCTACCTATGTATACATACATCTTTTCATCAGTAAACACATTTCAATTTCAAGATATTTCTAAAGACAAACAAAGCTGTGGAAAATGTGAAAGTAAGCCATAAATAAGACAGTATTAGTGTTAGGTTTCTGTTTGTTTTTAGTTTTTGATGTTAAGTACATTAGCTAATTGGGCCCCTGACCTTTAAGGTGATACCAGAAAAACGACTGACTGTAGAAATGGTAGTTCCCCCCCCCCCAAAAAAAAAAAAAACAGAAAAAAGGAAAGTTCCTAGAAATGTCTCAACCTTGTAGACATAGTTAATCCATGGAGATGGCCAAAACTTTCTCCACCAAAACCTTCAGAGCCCATAATTACTCATCTGAGCTAGAATTCCATAGGCTCTGCCTGCCAGCAGTTAGGTATCAGTGCTTTGGGAAGGTAGGTGCGAAATGTTTGCACAATGTGTTGTAAGGTTGGGGGTGAAGCTACATACCCAGCAGGACCTGTTATCGTCATCTAGGGGGCTTCTGCCAACCAAAGACATCCCATCCCTTCCCGCCATTCCCCGAAGTTACCTTACCTTACCTGGAGGCTGCCCTGGGGTCTGAGAATCAACAATTACTGAGATGGCAGTACTCAGCAGTGCCCTTTCCAAAAAACCCGAGAGACCCGAGTTCTTTTCCTTGCACCATTGCTGCAGCTCTGTGCCTCTATCTCCTGCTCTGTGAAATGGAGCCATCTCTTTTACTTCTATGAGTAGGATCAGTTTGGGATGGCATAAAAGAGTGCTATATAAATGCTTCAAAACCGAGTTTTGTTAGGCACACAATTGCTGTATTCCTGAAAAACAGATTAATTGAAATTTTCTCATGCTCTAAGAACATTTAATCTTTGAACTAAAGGAACCAGAAATGAACAGCTTTTTAAAACGACAAGTCCACGTGAAACTGGATTAACTATTTTTTTAATTGGACTCTTTGTAAATTCAAATGTTTATGATTTTTCTGAAAAAGAATGTACTTTATTTGGCTGTCAGAATCCTCACTTCTAGGTAGAACAAGATTTTTAATGGAAACTATTTGTCCTAGGATTTTCAAACTAGAAGCCATTAAAAAAGGGTGGAGTACACCATGCTACTAATTTAATTTAGCTTTGCTTAAATCTGACAGATGTTGAGAATTTGGATAAACTGAAAAAAACTCGTTTCATAATATTTATTTAAACCCACATTCGTCAGGGGAAGTTTAATCTCTGAGCTTTTGATTAATTTAATTTTGCTTGTTAAAAGACTTTGCTACCCTGTCCTATTTCCAGAAAAATCATGACTTTTCTGCTTGGAAAACTATTGTAAAGTCTTGGCTCATGAGAAGTGAATGAACTGTGAACTTTGGAGAACACCAAGTTTTAGAATATTTTCTAAACAATTTAAACACAACCAAAAAAAAAAAAAAACCCTAAAATTTAGTATCTTCTGCATCTAATGGCAACTGAAGTTCATTAAACTAATTTTAAAATTTTATGTATATATGCAAAATGGTGAATTGGCCAATTATTAGACATTTCTAAGCCATGACATTTTGTACCCTTGCCTATAATCTGGTTAAATTGGAATGTTTGTTACAAAATTGCTTCGGTTTCTCTCTTCATTTGTATGAGCACAGCTTGAAGGTTTCAGAGACAGCCTTAGGCATACTAGAGGAATAACTAATTTGGATCTTCTTAGAAAAACGCAGTATATGGCTTTTTGGACAGATGTGCATGTGCACAATACTGATCTATGACAAACAACAGCCTGCCTCTATCCTATAAGCATAACACGGCTAATGGAACAGCTGAAATATACTGCCTTATGGATCTGCAAAATAGCTCTATTTTTCCGGGAAAAGTCTCATTAGAAATAAACAAAAGACCCTCTTTAGGATTTCTGCCTTACCAACCAGTGTTCACATTTATGGGGGAGAAGAGGGGTGACACCTGCAGTACACTCACTAAATTAACACATGCCTTAAATTGTACACTCAAATGTCAGACCTCCACTTTGTAGTGAAAATGTCCTGAATTTAACTTGGATGTGACTCAATTTCCTTTAAAGCCATCTGCCTCTCCCAACATCCGCATCTCCTGTGGTGCCACAAACCCCACCTACACAAACTGGAACTCTTTACCTCCACGTTGGTAGATTCGTTTCTGTCTGAGGGAATCTGTGCATAGTAAGACACATTCACCTCCTTCTGCACCCCCGACCCACCCCTGCACCTGGACAAACACGACCGCCCAAGACAGTAATGACTTCAGGCAATTCGCCTCCCCTGCTGGCCAAGGGCACCTCAAGGGCTGGGGCTGTGTCTCAGTCACCGCTGAACGAACCAATCAATGAGTGCGCCCTGCCTTCCCCGCCCTGCTCCTATCCAGCTGTGGGCCTGGAACGAGACTCTCCAGTCGACCCTCGGGTCGGGTCCCTCCCGCGCCCTGCACGGCCTGGTCACCATGGGAGGCCGAAGGGACAGGAGCTCCTCCGCGCGTTCGCAGGCCCGCCCGGGAAGCGCAGACACGCGCCCCCGGCTCGCCCCGAGCCGAAGCAGCCCACGGGCAAGTGGCTGCTGAGGAAAAGCGCGCGAGACTAGAGTGCGCAGCCGCGGCCCGCCTCCAAAGCCAGGCTTGCCCCTCTCGCTGGCGCGCGCCGCTGACATCACAAACGCGCCTCCCCTAGCCACACCCCTACCCCGCCTCCAGGCGACCCGGAAGTTGTACATGCAACCGGCTCTTTCCTTCTCCCACAATCCCTCGCGCTCTTCCTTTCCGACCTGGTCGAGGCAGAGTGAGTATGGGCTGTGGGCCCCGGCTTTAGGCATCCGGCCTCATCCTCTCTCGGGATTATGCTAGTCGGGACAGCGGGACCTTCCTGAACCGTTCCTGGGGAACGGGACTTGGCGCTGCGCATCAGGGTTCTTGGAACCTGGCAGGGAGGGTGCCCGGGCATAGGGGAGCTGGACCGCAGGGGTTTCTGGGCTGGGGCATCTGAGCGGCGCCGAGGCTCGGGCCGCGGGGGTTGGCTTTGACCAGACTCGGGGCCGCAGGGGCTCGGCTGGACGCTCCGCACCCGGAGGCGCCACGAGAGCTGCAGCGTGAGGCCGGGCCCGGGAGAGGGGGCTTGGCCCACTCAGCCTCCTTGCTGTCTGGGTTTTTTAGATGGCTCCCGCTAAGAAGGGTGGCGAGAAGAAGAAGGGCCGTTCTGCCATCAACGAGGTGGTGACCAGGGAATACACCATCAACATTCACAAGCGCATCCATGGAGTGTGAGTATCCCTGCGGTCGACCCGATGCCTGCCTGGTGGGGTGCTCCCCTAATCAACTTTCTGCCTGCCCCCCTCAAGGGTCTGTCTAATCGTTTAAAGGCCAGGTGGTTAGGAAACCACGCATTTCTTGAAAAGCTCTAATATGTGTTCTATGGACCTTACTTCAGGTTTATAAGGTTCAAAGTGTATAGGACTCCTCTGAGGTTAATAATGACTGGAAACTTGAAATAGGTAAGTTTTGGAGAGAGCCAGTTTTGGTGATAAAATGTGAACATCATTTCTCGCAGTGCTGTGTATTTTAATTAAACCTGGGCAGGTTATAGGGTAAAAGATGTGTATGTGAGGGAAAGCAAACTTCCTAAAATGTCTCTAGTTGCTCATAAAGTTGACCAGTTCTTTTTTTTTACTTTTTTTTTTTTACTTTAAATCACCAGTTAATTTCAAAAGCTGTGTTCAGCCCAGAATGTGAAATCTTAAAACAGGATTACTTCAATTATTTGACCTACCCAGGTGTATACTCACATTAATTGAGTTGTGATGCAAAAGTGAGAGTGCTAAAGAGAGACCAGGGCAATGTTTGTGGCTGGATTATGTGAGTTTGTGGATTTGTGATGTACGGAATATAGGAAATGGCTTTAAATGTAATTGTTGTGGCTCTTATTTTTCTGTGGGGGTAAGTTTTTAGTTCATCAGCATAGTAAATGTTTTCCTTTTTCTGCACATGGTGCTTATTTTTGGTTGTGGAGACTAAATCTCCTGTTGAATGTTGTTATTTGGGGTAGTTCTGTAGGAAAGTGTTATACAATGAAATATTCTATTCAGGCACCAATTCGTGGAGCATAATTTCTTGCACTTAATTGTGCAGTCTCATTTCATGACAACTAATTTTGCAGGGATTTAAATGTTTGGCTGCATCCACATTGGGCCTGCCATTTCAGCATTGTGTTCACAGCCGAGTTTGGCCCTTGGTGAGCCAAGGAGCATAATATGCTTTCTTATTTGTAGGAAGGGAAGGTAGGCCGATATTTAGGCTTAAGATTATTAAAAAGTGCCAAGTGGAAATGGAGGGATTGTATGCTTTATTAGTAAGTATCCATAAGATTGAATTGTTTTTAGAAAAAAGTGCCAACTGGAAAGTAAGGGAGCGGTGGAGAGAGGGCTGCTGTTTTAAAGGTCCAAGCCTTTTATGCATTGCAACAATGTCCTGTGTGAGGATCTTCATTATACTAAATCCTTTGGTTTGGTCATTTCTCATTCCTTACTTGATCAGCAACAATTGACAGGTCATCATTCCTTCTTCCATGCAGTGCTTGATTTGTTTGATATCCAAAGATTCCGGTTTTATGTTTTCTTCTTATGTCACTGATCACCACCTCAGTCTGCTTTGTTGATTCCTCCTCACATCATCCTCCTCATGTGGAGGAGGGTGCCAAGACTCTGTCCTCCTTTTCTATGCTTGGTAGTAGCTTCAGGATTTGTTTCAGATATATTCTGTCTGCTCCCCTGAAATCTAGACTTATGTATCTAACTGCCTCTTCATCTTTCGGGGTTTAGTAAGCATCTCAAATTTTGCATGACCAAAACCAAATTCCCAGAGTCCATTTCCACCCCCCAACCTTTTCCTGTTGTTGTCTTCCCTATTTCATTCGATGGCAGCTTTAGCAAATCTTGTTGGCTCTACTTTTGGACTACATCCAGAATCTGACCATTTCTCTTACCTGGGTTAGAATAGCAGCACCCTGGTCCTGGTTCCTTCTTCCTCCCTTAAACACATAGTCTGTTCTTAAACCTGCCTTTGGCTTTCCAACTCCTTCAGTTAGAAACCAGAGTTTTTGCAATAATCCCACCTGAGCTGGCCCCCTTATTTTCTTGTACTGGGCATGCTTATGTTTCAGGTGTGAAAGACAAATGGGGTCGAGTTAGGAGACTACAGCATTTTATTCAGGATACCAAAGTTTTCCTGCAGCAAAGGAAGCCAGAATGGAAGTACCCTCGAGGTTCTAGAGATGGCAAACAATTTTTATAGATATAGAAAAGGAGTTAGCTTGGGTCCTATTGATTGAATCACAGTTTGTCCTATAGGGGTGGGTTTAGGGCAGGTGGGCTTTATTTTGCATTTGGTTAAACAATGACCTAGGGGCTTGATTGGGTATCTAGGTCAGCTGACTTGGGGAGATTTCAAATTTCAAAAGATAAAGAGGAAGCTCAAGAGGGAGTTCAGAGAGGTCAGGTGTGAGGGGGGGTTTTTTTGGCTCTGAGAGGGCCTATGACTTTGTATAATTTTTTACATTTCCCCCTTTTGTTCATTCCCTCAGTTAAAAGGATTTGACCAAAGATGTTAAGTCTTTTATTTACCACTAAAAGCCTCTCATGTTTCAGTGCTGATTTTATGAGATGTCTCTGAGGAATGGTCCCCATAGCTCTAAAAGCCAACTAAAAAGAGACTCCGACCAATCAGATTCCGGAGGTATGTAAGGTGATTTGGCTGTTCTCTAGCATGGTTTTTTTTGCTGCCATGATCTCTTGGTAAACATGCTCTTGGCTGTCATTTACAAACTGCTCTGAGTTCACTCTAGTGCCCTTATACCTCCTTGGGAAGCCAGAATATAGTCTAATGTTAATCAATTCTGTTGAGTCATTTTCCAGCGTTCCAATACTTTGTCAGCTAGTGAGCTGATGGCCTGCCATAGGTGAAGGATACATTCTAGCTCTTAAGCTGCCTTTTCTGATATCGTCTGTGACCTTACTGACAAGGGGAACGGTACCAAGAACAGAACACCCTATGAGTTTAGCTTGGGTTTTGGGTTTTTCCGTGATCCAGGTAGGGCTGTCTCTAGTCTGGCAACAGTTTCATCACAGGTTTCTATAGTATGTGAAGAGATCAAAAGAGTTCTTTTGTTTCTAATTTTCCTTTTTGAAAGCTTATCATAGACATTGGGGGAACAGCATAAGCTATGTAACAGAAACCGAATTACAGTTAATAATTTTTTTTTTTTTTTAAGATTTATTTTACTTATTCCCCTCCCCCCCACCCCCTTTGCAGGTTGTGCTCGCTGTCTGCTCTCTGTCCATTCACTGTGCGTTTTTCTGTGACTACTTGTCTTCTCTTTTGGAGGTACTGGGAATCGATCCTGGGATCTTCCAACATGGGAGAGAGGCACTCAATTGCTTGAGCCACCTCAGCTCTCTGGTTTGTTGTGGCTCTCGTCTCTATCCTCTGTCTCTCTCTCTTTTTTGGGGGGGGGGGTGCATTATCTAATTGCACCAGCTCACCTGCATGGGCCCACTTTAAAGAATGGTATATTGGGAGTGAATGCCAAAGGGACGATCGCAAACATCATCATCTTCATTGTTAATCTGTTATCTTAGTTCCATTTAACCAATCATTTCTTTTACCTGGCCTAAATTTAGCCCGCCAGAAATTTGTGCCTTGAGTGGAATAAGTTATGTTATTAAAATGTGTTCAAGGTGGATACATAGAGCAGAAATAGGGTAAAGAGGAGGCAAGAAAGTCATGATGAAGATAGGGTATTATTGGGGATAGAGATTGGGCACAGTAAGGCGTATAAGATGAATAAGAAAGTTTAGATGATGAAAAGGAAAAAAACAGTAAAATTCAGGCATGTCTTGATCCATGATCTTGGGCATCATCTACTTGTTATGACATCTTGGGCAGAAGCTGTCTACATCAAATGCCATCTGCTTGTGGGATCCTTGTGTGGATTTTAGCTTGAGATCCACAATGGGAGTAACCTCTCAAGGGCCTGGAGCATGTTTTAGTTGTGTCCGGTGGACCCAGGGGTCAAGTCCCTGTGCTTTACTGCTGAAGTGGTGGTCAGCAGGACTTGATAGGTCCTTTCCATCTGGGTTCTAAAGCAGTCTTTCACTGGGGTCTCCTCCAGGATATCAAGTCTCCAGGTTAAAGGTCATGTAGAGTCCATTGTAGAGGAATCTCCGGAAAGGCAGCCTAGATCTGTGAGTGGTGGGTTAGTCCCTTAGAATAATTAACAATTTCACATTGTAATAGGTTGGAGTCAGTGAAGTAGGAGAGATAATAAGGCTCATGGGTCTTCCCCTTGTGATTTCCTGGGGAGTCAGCTGCTCTTTCCCAGTGGGCTACATTTTAGGGCCTTCAAGCCTAAGGGAAGAGCCCTAGGCCAAGGTAGAGAGGGGGGTGCAAATAATTTAGTCCTAAGATACCATTTGTTCTTTCTACCTTTCCTGACAAGGATGGGATGGTAGGGACAGTGAAGCATTTAGTTGGTGGGTGAGACCTTGCAAAGTTCCTTGATAACAGTGCAGTAAATTGGGAGCCTCTATTGCTTGAGAGAATAGCAGGAATTCCCCAGATGGGGGAAACAAAGTCCAATAGGTTTTTTTTAGCTACTGTGAGGCCAGTGACAAGGAAGAGGCTTTATCCACCCAGAAAATAGACATACAGGGACATAGTTGTATCCCAGAGGAAGTAGCTGTATAAAGTCCATCTGAAGATGCCCGAAAAGACCCTGTCTCACCTGTTAATATAAATAACTTAATGGCATAATTATATATAGCCCTCCTTTAAGAAGCCTCCCTCCCCCTTTTTTGCTGAAGGGGATGCTCTGACCTGTAGCTGGTTGCACACACTTTCAGAGAAGGATCAGAGTAATACAGTATAACAGATGAAATTTTCCTTAATGAAGATTATGGCCAGGAGCATCAGAGCACTCTGGGCAGTAATCTATAGGAATGCTTGTATGAATATTTTACCCATACAAATTTAACCAACAGAAAGTTAGAAAATCCGTATTTCTAGCATCTCTTTTTTGTAAGATAAAAGAACAAATCTTTTGTTATTTTCCATGCGCCCTCTGCAAAATTCCAGAGACAGTTCAAAATAAAAAAGATATCATTTAGAGTTTGATTTTGAGAAGGCTTTTTAATGTGGTATGAATACCATCCGAAGGTAGGAAAATACATATCAAATAAACTGACAGGCATGAAAAGAGAGCTTATAGCTTCAATTAAAAATTATTCAGCTCAGCCTCTCGGATACCACTCTTAAGCTTAGCAGATCAGTAGAATTCTCCGATGAGGGGAAAGGGCCTGAAATGTGCAGAAGGCCTGCACTGAACACAGGCAGCATCATGGGTAGAATAGGAGGCTCTTTACACAGGAGAGACAGGACTGGCAAACAGCTCACCATGTGACCCAGGTTGGGAGTTGGTTTATTAGGCCTCGTGGATTCTCAAACCCTACTTCTCTAAAGAGAGAATTAGCCAGAGGGAGTAATGAAATGAAACCAAGTGGAACATCGGACAGATGCAATACCAAACGCAAACCAAAATCCCAAATAAAGGCAACTGAACTCCATGCAAATTGCAGAGTTCACATACAGAAAAGAGGTTACCTGAGGAATATGGAGCCTTTTGCTGCAGTAGAGGAAGCCAGAGAAGTGGTCAGGATTAGGGTGAGGTGGGTGGGGGCCAGCTCTCTGGCCATGGAGAGGCTTAGAAAGAGGAGGTTATGGAAAGGTTTGGAGCAGAATAAAGTCACTCTCACATGTTCTCTGTGTTAAAACTTGTTATCAGATCTCATAATTGACACCATCTAGTAAGTGTAAAGCACCCCCTCGTTGTCAGGTGCTGTGTTTTGGGGTTACAAAGGTGAAAAAGTCCCGTGGCCCCTGCTCTAATGACCTCTACAGATAGAGGGTGCTGGGGCTGTTTGGCCTCCACCCCACTTGGAATGAGCTTCACTTAATCCAGATGGGTGACCACTTGAGCCTGTAGTAAAATTGTGCTTTTTCACATTTCTCATTTAAGCTGAAAGCATGAAATTTAAATGAATCCATGTACCCTCATCTGAACGAAGAGTTGTAGGCAGACATGCTTTAATGCATATTAAAGCTGGGATGGTAAAAACTTATCTTAAACTGTGACAGTGATCAACTTACATTTTGATCTGAGGACACTTAGA
>PVKH010046935.1:0-10346 GCA_004027955.1 Chaetophractus vellerosus | reverse complement strand
AGTGCCACAGACTAGTTCTTGGGGTGGCTTGTGCTGCCAAAGGAGGATGATCACTGTACTCTGCGTGGTGGCCTGTAGTTTCCTGGAGAGGCTGGCACAGCTCCCCACAGCTTCCTCCCTGCCTGAGTTGGGGCTGGGGCTTATGCTAGAGCTACAATCTGTTCTAGAGGGAAAGAAACTGATTCCTACCAGCACTGTGATTTTCAGTCAGCCCCACTTCCCCTCGTGTCAGACATGGAGTTAAGATGGCAGCAACCAGCCTCTTTCTGACATGAACAGGTTCAAACTTTAGTTGTTCTTAGGTTTATACTTTAGCCTGCCCAATTTACTAATCAGTATCTGAATTTGGTGCCCAACTGTGTCTTCCTCCCCTATTTTTTGGAAATGGAGCTTCCAATTCCAGCTGCGGAATAGCTCCTGAGGTCACTTGTGCCTCCAGGGGAGGATAGGCTCTGGTCTCAGGGGAGTGGTGTGCTCTACTTATGAATCTTCTCCACAAATGAGCAGTCTCCTCCTTCCATTCTTTCAAGGATGTTGAAGATTGCTCTTCTGGTCTCCTGCAGCCCCCAAACAAGTGCTTTAGATAGCTCTGGGTGATTACTAACTGCCCTGTAGCATGAGCTGATTCTAAGAGTACCTTACTCTGCTGTTATCTTGCTTGTTGTCTCTGGTCAAGGGATTTTTGACAAGGCAGTCAAAACCATGCAAAACAATCTATTCAATAAATATTGTTTTGAAAACTGGATATCAATAGATAAAAGAAAGAAAAATGAATCCTAGCTAACATTTTATACAAAAATTCACCCAAAATCTATCAATGACATATATACAAAGGCTAGAATCATAAAAATCCTAGAAGAAAATATAGAGAAACATCTTCAAGATCTTGTGGTTGGTGTTGGTTTCTTGGACTTTACACCCAAAGCATGAGCAACAACAAAAAAATAAATAAATTGGATTGCCTTAAAATTAAAGACATTTGTCCTTCAAATGATTTCATTAAGAAGGTGAAAAGACATATGGAATAAAACTCTGGAAACCAAATATCTGATTAAAGATTGATCTCCATGTTATATAAAGAAATCATTCAACTTAATATCATAATGACAAGCAACTCAAAAATGGGTAAAAGAATTGAATAGACATTTTTTTCTGAGCTGGAAATACCAATGTCCAAGAACACATGAAAAGATGTTTAACATCACTAGCTGTTACAGAAAGCATATCAAATCTAAAATTAGAAATCATCTGATAGCATACAGAATGGCCATCGCTAAAAAAAGATTGAAAACTATAAGTGCTGTGGAAGATATGGTGATGTAGGAACACTCTTTCACTTTTGGGAGTAGAAAGTGGTCAGCCTCTGTGGAAGACAGTTTGGCAATACCAGGAGAAGCTGAATACAGAACTGCCATATGATCTGGCAATCTCATTACTGGAACATATACAGAAGAACTGAAAGCAAGGATGAAAACAGTTTTTGGACACTGATGTTCATAGTGACATTTTTCACAATTGCTAAAAGAGGGAAACTACCTAAGTGTCCATTAACCTATGAATGGATAAACAAGATGTGGTATGTTCATAAGATGAAATATTATATAGAAATAAGAAGAAGTAAATGAGAGAAACACATGATAACATGAAGGAAACTTGAGGATAATATGTAGGGTGAAATAAGGCAGGCACAAAAGGACAAATATTGTATGGCCTCACTTACATGAACTAATTATAATGAGTAGACTTTAGGAGTTGGACTATGAAGTGTAGATTAGTTGGAGGTGGAATGTGGGAGAAGAAGGGAGACACCTTAGGAATTCAGTAGCCTGTTGGTGGGCCTTACTTTGGAATTTATGCTCCCCAGTGTAACAGAGTTAAACTCACTTATTGGTTCTCTACACATGGGTCTTCTGCCCCTTTCACTTGAACTAATAATTAGCACTATATTTGATAACTATATATTCCAGAGACATCTATGTGCCAGTTAAGCCCTGAATTTCAGCAGAGTTGCAAAACCTCCTCTCCAGTTCATTGGACCCACCCAGGACAACTAACTAGGAGATGATGGAAAACACCCATACCAAGGAACATACAGTGTGTGCAACTGCAAGCAAGATAGTTCCATCAATCTGCCTCATGAGATCTAAGCTCCCTCTCAATTAGAAGCAGAGTGGGCATTACCATCTCAAAACCCTCACAATTGGGGAATGGACAATGGACTAAATTAGAGTTATTATTCTACTAGAAACATATTATTTTAGCAATATAAGATATATTATATCAATATATCTTATTGATATAAAGGCAGTAGCCACCAGAGGTTCTGAGGGATGGGAGAAAGAAGAATAGGTGTAATATGGGGGCATTTTCAGGACATTAGTGTTGTCCGGCATGACATTACACTGACAGACACAGGTCATTGTATAGTTTGTCATAACTTACAAAATAATGCAGAACAGAGTGTAAACTATAATGTCAACTGTAGTCCGGTTAGTAGCAATGCTTCAATATGTGTTCATCAATCATAACAAATTTACCACATTAATGGAGGATATTGTTAATGTGGGAAAGTATGGGAATGGGAGGGAGGGGGCATATGGGAATCCCTTGTATGGTTTATGTAATATTTATGTAATCTATAGCTTCTTTTTAAAATAATTATTAAAAAAGAAGATGATGGGGGCCGGCTGTAGCCCAGTGGATAGGGCGCCAGTTCAACACATGGGAGGCCCCGGGTTCAGTTCCTGGGGACCTCTCCAAAGCAGGCAGACCTTGAGAAGGGCAAGCCACCATGGGTGGGGCAAAGCCACCGTGGGCAGGGCAAAAAAAAAAAAGCCACCATGGGCAAGGCAAAGCCACCATGGGCAGGGCAGTTCACCCACTAACAGAGCAGATCCACCAGTGAACAGAAGCACAGCCACCCGTGAATGGAAGCAGACCTGCCCACAAATGGAGCAAAGCTGCCTGTGCAGTGACCTGACTTGGTGCATTGCCACAGTTGAGGGAGACAGAGCAGACACAGAAGAACACAGAGAAATGAACACAGCAAGAGCAAACAGAAAGGGGGGATATGTAACAAAAACAACAAAAAAAGTTGCTGGATGTATGTAGAATGTTTAATAAGGTCTAATGTATATATGTGTGAATGGATGGAATTGATGGTAAACACATTATAATGAATGTAACAAGCACTGTTGATTTATGGATCTGATTGTGGCTGAATTAAGATGTTTAGGAAGAATAATGTTAGGTGGAGGACTGCTGGAGGATAATATAGGGAAAGAATAACACTGATATTGATAGTAGATGAGGATTTTGGTTATTATAAATATAAAAGTGTTCTACTACAAGTCTTTAAAATGTGGTGATACATGGGAAATATAACTAATTTAACTTATGGGCTATAGTTAACATAAATATTGTAATGTTTTTCAGGCAAAAGCAAGGTTGGTACTATATTAATGCTAAATGTTTTTAGATTGTGATATATGACTATGATAAAGTACATTTATTCTTCATTTTTCATTAATAAGGAGACCTTGAGTATATAATTTAGCTAATCTGTTTGCAACTGTGTATCTTTCTGAACAGTAGAGGAACAGTTAAGTTAGTAGTTGGAATTAGATAAGATAAAAGTGTCTGGACAGAAGTTTTTAGGAGAAATGCTTCCATAATTTGTTGAGCTATTTTTTGTTTGTTTGTTTTATGAATTTTGAAATAAAGTTTAAATAAAGGAAATAATTTTTACAGTATTTCTTAATATTTCTTACATTTGAGGACATTCTAACTTTTTCTTTTACTGTATCTCTTCATTGCATGTTTGCTTAGTTACAGTTTTATATATCACTGAATTATATTCATTCATCTGGAAGTTCCCAAATAAAGATTTGCCATATCTTACAGCAAAGGTGGTTATAAATCAGATGTGGTCAAAATTTTCATCGTTAATTTCCTTTTCTAAAATGAGTTAAATATTATTTTTTCCTAACCCTCAGGGACATTAGGCATTAATTAATTTTTTCATTAATTGCAATTCTCTGAGGTCCTAATTCTTAGAAGATTGTTTACACAATTCTTTGGTTTTATTTATGACCGTCATCTGATGCTCTGTCATCTCATGTCCATAAGACAACAATACATGAAAAAGAAAGTCACAGGAAGAAAGTAATATTTTAAATTGCAATTTGAATGCATAAATATGTCAGTTGATTAGTTTCAATTAGTTCAATCTAGCTTACTGACAATTCACATATTTCTGTTGGAGAGACAAAATAATACTGAATGGTTTAGTGTGAAAAGATAAAATGTCTGTATTTTTTATTCTAACTTACATGTTATAAACACTTATTTTTATCTTTTCAACTAATAATTTTGGAAAAGTGAGAAGTCTTGCAGAATTTCTACACTTGTTAGCACATATTATTTTATCAAATTTTCCCATTTACTTTTTTTTGAATTACATTTTTTATTCATTGGTATCTTGGATATAAAAAGAGCAAAGTGTTCCTTCTTACACTAAAATCTGGATAATTGGAATAGATTTTGTCTGATTGTGTGCAATCACTAAAAATTGTTAAAATATTAAGTAAGACAATACTTTTTACCTGTTACATATTGGCTAAAGTTGAAGTTACCATCACACTAGAAATAGAGAAATTGTGGAATAGATTGGTTAAATATATATAAGGAGAAATTTATGTGAAGAATATTCTAAGTGGTAGTGTACATTTATTAAATATTTGAAATTTTCAAGAAATATGTTCAAAAGGGTTGTGATATGTATTAGTGACAAGCAGGCATTTAAAGAAAATTTTAAGACATGCTAAATAATTGAGAGAAGTTGCTGTGTACTAAATTTGAATAAAAATTAGAAAAAATATGAAATGAGTAAAACCAGGATTTTAGGAAAATTTCCCATGGGATATAAGTAATGAAATCAATGGAAGGATGACTCAAAAAAAGTGGAAAACCTCTGATACAGAATGGGTTATTGGAGAATGTTTTTAGGGCATTTATAGTAATCTGGTGAAACAAGACAAAAAACATTAAATGAAAATCATCCAAAGTAATGAAAGTCATGGTAGGAACAATGAATTATCACTATTGTCATTGATTCTAATGGAATATAAGAGATCAAACATAAACTTTGGAAGGAATTGGGGGCACTTAATTATTCACCCTTAGGTTGAGCCAAAATATTTTAGTTGTGTATCTTTGAAAAGTAAAGATTTACTTAATCTTTTTTAGATTGTTTATTCATCATTATATTGCTCATATTAATGGTGATATTTAAATATTATATTTCCATAGATATTTGCCTATATAATTAACATATCAAACAGGTTGTAATTTTGATTACAAATGTTGACTCTGGTGTTATAATATTGGTGAGAACTATGGTATTCCAACAACAAAAGAGAAGAAAAAATGCACAGGGGTTTAAAGCCTGGATTATAAAAATATAATTTCTTAGGGGAAAGGCATTTTGCTTAGCATGTGAATATTATAAATTATTATCTTGTGGGAGGTAAATTTCTGTGTGAGATCAGTCACAATATTATTAAGAACTTTATTGAGCAATGTAACCAAATAGAAATTAAATTCATGAGAAGGAAAATGACAATGAGGGGATAAAGATGGGAAAAACTATCCAAGATGGGAAAAATTACACCCATGTACAATTGAATAATATTAACTCTAGTTGATTTTGGAGTATGGACAAAACATTTACAAAATGTATCATAGAAAATTTCAGTTTTTCCTTCTTCATACTGTGACATAAACATCGTTTCTACCAAGATTTTCTCCATCATATCTAGTGCATCTCAATATTGTTGGAGTAAATATCAGTTATTTTATCATTGAAACTTTTGCAAAGTGATGATTTTTAAAATTTAAAATAAAAGTGAGTTTCCAGAAAAAAGTATTTTAAAATGATATACCAATTGAAAAGTTAATGACCTTACTTTTTATTGTCATCATGATGGCAACTTGCTTGAAAGGTCAGAAACTCATTACCTCATTGGATGTACTTATTTTGAGAAGACCAATTAAAAGCAAGTCATTAACTTGTGCTGATCTCCAGACCACTACTGTATTAATATCCAGGCCAAACATAGTATAGAACTCTTAAAAAAAATTAACAACTGTCATTGAGAATTTACTCTGTACAAAACAATTCCATATTTAACCAATCTTCATTAATATAATAAAGTTCATGAGGTGGTTAATGTTGTGGTAAGTAACTAACAGTATTTCATGTCCTAGACAGTTGATTGCATTTGAAAGCCTCATCCTCAGCACTTTGTTGTGTTAGCTACTACAGAGTAGTAATGAGTAGAACCAGACAAAGAAATAAAATGGCACTTTCATGCACACACACAAAAAAAACTGTATAAAATATTAGCACATGTAATTATGGAAAATTTAAGGTTACATTTTCATTTATTTGTATACTTCATGCCTTTCATGGAGTTACAACTTTTGCTTTCCAGATCAGTCAGCATCCTTTATGTTGACTGAGATACTCCTTGTGGGATTTGCTATTGGTAGTAAGTATGCTGCATGCCATTTCATTCCTATTGAGGGACTCTGGCATCCTGTTAGGAAATCTACTCATTTTCACTATCTCCACCAGTGATCAGAACTTTCACAAGAACATCTATTTCTGAAGAAATTTACCATCTCTATTCATGACATTGGCCTCTCAACACAGTGGTCTGGCATATACAGGTCTACACACAAGAAACTCATTTAAGTATTGTTTTTTTGTAATTAGAAATAGCACCACCCCTCTTTCCAGAATGAAAAATTTTAATTTTTCAGCATTGCTAAAGAGAACTGGAGAAGAGTACAGAAATGAAGAGCATTAGGAAGGATAAATTAAAAGGGTAAAAATACAAACATTGCAATATGACAGCAGAAAGGCAAAGTACAGAATGGATGAAGTAAGTAATGCATTTACAGGAATAATATTGAATGTTAATGGCTTGAGCTCATCAATCAATAGACATAGATTTATAGAATGGATAAAAAATATGAGACTCACCTCAGAAGTAAGGACACAAACGTGTTAAAAGAGAAAGGTTGGGAAAAGCTATTTCATGCAAATAGTAAACAAAAAAGTTTTAGAGTAGTGATAATCTCAGACAAAATGGATTTTAAGAGCAAAATTATTTTAAAGAATGAAGGAGGTCATTATATATTAAGTAAAAGGACAATTCAGCGAGAAAAAATAACTATAATAAGTATTCATGCACCCAAGCTTACTGCCCCTAGATACATAAGGCACACACTGGCAAAGCTGAAAGTACAAATAGATGTCTCAGCAACAATAGTTGGAGACTTCAAAACACCACTCTCAGTGTTGGACAGAACATCTGGACAGAAGATAAATAAAGAAAAATAGAGCTTGTATGATATGATAAATGAATTATACCTAAGAGACGTCTCTAGTGTATTGCACCCTCAAACAACAGGATGTTCATGAATCCTTCTTAAAAATAGAATAAATGTTGGGTCACAAGACAAGTGTCAAATTTAAAAAGATTGAAATTATACAGAACACTTTTTCTGATTACAAGAGAATGAAGCAGAAACTCAATAATGGATGGAAAAGGGGAAATTTATAAATATTTTGAGATTAAACAACACAGTCAATGGGTCAGAGAAGAAATTGCAAGAGAATTCAGCAAATATTTTGAGATGATTTAAAATGAGAACAAAATATATCACAACCTATGGGACACTTCGGAGACAGTGCTGAGAGGGAAATTTATAGCTGTCAATGCCTACATTAAAAAGAAGAAAGAGCTAAAATTAAAGATCTAACTGCACACCTGGAGGAACTAGAAAAAGAAAAGCAAACTAATCCCAAACCAAGCTGAAGGAATGAAATAGTAAAGATTGGAGAAGAAATAAATGAAATTGGGAAAAAATAGAGAGAATCAACAAAACCAAAACTTGGTTCTTTGAGAAGATCAACCAAATAGACAAACCCTTAGACTGACTAAGAAAAAAGAGAGAAGACACAATTAAATAATATCAGAAATGAGAGTGGTGACATTACCTCTACAGAAATAAGAGAGATCATAAAGGATAATATGAACAACTCTATGTCAAAAAACTAGATGATGTAGATGGGATTTTCAAATTCTTAGAAACACATTAACCACCTACACTGACCCTAGAAGAAATAGAAGACCTTCACAATCCAATCACAAGGGAAGAGATTGAAACAATCATCAAAAACTTCCCAAAGATGAAAAGCCTGGAACCAGATGGCTCCACAAGTGAATTCTACCAATCATTCAAAGATGACCTAATACAGATCTTGCTCAAGGTTTTACAAAAAATTGAACAGGAAGGAATGCTAAGAAACTCATTCTATAAGGCCAACATCACCCCAATACCAAAACCAGATAAAGATACTACAAAAAAAGAAAATTACAGATCAATAGGTCTAATGAATATAGATGCAAATAAAATACTTGCAAACTGAATCCAAAAGCACATCAAAAAATTATACACCATGATCAAATGGGTTTTATCACATGTATGCAAGGAAGTTTCAACACAAGTAAATCAATTGGTGTAATAAATCAGACTGGTGATTTGAAGAAGAAAAAGGACATGAAACTCATGACTAATGCAGAAAAAGCATTTGACAAAATACAGCACCCTTTCTTGATAAAAACACTCTAAAAGATATGAAGAAAAGGAAGGTTTCTCAATATGGTAAAGGGCATGTGTGAAATGCTTACAGCTAGCTCTATACTCAACAGTGAATGAATCACAGCTTTCCAGCTGAGATCAGAAATAAGACAAGGAATCCTTCTGTCATCATTACTATTCAATATTGTGCTAGAAGTTCTATCAGAGCAATTAGGAAAATATAAAATAAAAGTTGCCCAAATTGGAAGGAAGAAGTAAAACTTTCACTATTTGTTGATGATGTGATACTATATGTAGAAAATCCTGAAAAACCCACAACAAATCTAAGAAAATAAATAGACATGTTCAACAGTCTCAGGATAAAAGATAAATATGCAAAAATCAATAGTGTTTCTGTGCACCACTGATGTGTAATCTGAGGAGGAAATCAGAAAAAAATTTCATTTATAATAGTAACTAAAACAATCAAATATTTAGGAAAAATCTTAACTAAGGACATAAAAACTGGTATTTAGAAAACTACAAAATATTGCTAAAAGAAACAAAAGAAGCCTTAAATAAATGGAAGGACAGTTTGTGTTCATGGGTTGGAAGATGAAATAACATTAAGATGTCAATTCTACTAGTGCTGATTTACAGATTCAACACAATTCTGATGACAATCCCAACAGCCATTTTTTGAAGAAATTGAAAATCCAATAATCAAACTTAATTGGAAGTTTAAGGGGCTTTGAATAGCCAAAAATATCTTTAGAAAGAATGGAGAGGGAAGAGTCTCACTTCCTGATTTTAAAACCTATTACTTAGCTACAGGAGTAAAAATAGCATGGCAATGGCATAGAAACAGAAAGATTGACAATGGAACTGAATCAAAAACTCAGAAATAGTCCCTCACATCTACAGTCAGAGATTTTTGGCAAGGCAGTTAAGCCCATCAATCTTGGCCAGAATACTCTGTAAAACAAATGCTGGGGGAACTGGATAGTGGTATACAAAAGAAAGTAAGAATATCCTTACCTCACATCTTAAAAAAAAATTAACACAAAATGGATCAAGGAGCTAAATATAAAAATCAAAATCCCAGAAAAAATGAATTAAAATATCTTCAAAATCTTGAGGTAGACAGCAGTTTCTTAAACTGCTCATTTATTTTTTTAATTAATAAATAAATAAATTAATTAATTTAAAAAGATACATAGACTACACAAATGTTACACAAAAATTATAGGGGTACCCATATGCCCCATCTTCCACACCACCCACAGCCTCCCACATATACATTCTTCATTAGTGTGACACATCGCCTGCAAGAGATATACACATTTTGGGGCTTTGCCACTAAGCATGGACCATAGTTCACATTGTAGACCACATCTCTCCCACACAGTTCTGCATGTTATATGATGATATAAAATGGCCTGTATCTGCCATTTCATTGTCACTCAGGATAATTCCCAAGTCCTGAAAATGCCCCAGTATTACAACTGCTTTTCCCTCTCCCTGCCCCCAAAGGGTCAAGTGGCCACTGGCTCCATATTAATGTTGTAATTTCTTCCATTGCATGAATCACAATGTCTATAATGGAATACCAGTAAGTCCACTCTAGTCCATAACTCTTCCCCCAATCCTGAGGAGTCTGGTATGGTGATGTCCACTCTAACTCCAAGTGAGAG
>PVKH010046934.1:0-10348 GCA_004027955.1 Chaetophractus vellerosus | reverse complement strand
AGAGGCCCCAGGAAGACAGAGATGAGCTGTTCTCCTGATAGCCTACAGCTGGCCTTGCAGAGATAGCAGAGCAGCTGAGCCCGGAGAGAGGCAAGCCCAGGAAGAGAGGAACCCAGGAAGCCTGAACCCTTGCAGAAGTTGGCAGCCATCTTGCTCCAACACGTGGCAACAGACTTTGGTGAGGGAAGTAACTTATGCTTAATGGCCTGGTAACTGTAAGCTTCTACCCCCAATAAATACCCTTTATAAAAGCCAACAGATTTCTGGTATTTTGCATCAGTACCACTTTGGCTGTCTAATACTGAAGGCATTTAAAGAATCCTGTTTATCTCAAACCAAATTGCCTCAGTTTTCAGACAAAAGGCCAAGTACAAATTGTCACCCTCTGTGGACCTCAACACCCCTGCTTTCAACAGAGAAGTCTATCAGAGGGTGCAGATAATAAAGATCCTTCCTCCTGAATTCCAGTTTCACATCAGAGAAAGACAAATATCTTCCTGCTCTAGGTTCTATTATTTTTCACAGGGAAAGAGAAAGACCCTGAGTGTTATAGTCTGTAATCAGCAATCTGCCCAGTGCCAGCCCCATTTGGCTGTCTGATAATTTCTGTCAGCTGGTAGTGATGCTGGCCTTGGGCAGACTCACAGGATTATGGGAGCTTGGCACCCACACCCCCTTTTTTTGTAGTAGAGTCCAGGAGGGATTGTAGAAAATAAACCCATATTTATGAGTTCTGCATCTCCAGAATACTCCCCAAGTTAACCTCAAGCCTATTCCCTACCCTAAATACAATGAAGAGATAGAACATAGTTTACCAGTAGCTGCGGCTCTCTTGACAGTGACTTGACAGACCACCTTTAAGGTGCCTTTGTATCTTCAGAATATTTTCTCTCATTTATTTATGAAATTGTCTTGTAAAATAAGTGCACCTATAGTGACTAAAACTGTGAGAACTAAGAAAATTATCTCAGTGCTCTTCTTCCTTCCAACCAGGCTGGGACTTTGGCTTCAGACTGAACCTCGATACTTGCAGAAGCAAAGCTACAACCCAACTGACTTCTGTATATGGAGATTTTTCATCTCTTTACCTTAATTCTCAGGTACCCTGTCATAATTTTTTTCCCTGAATGATCTATGGCACCCTTCCTTGTAATATCTGTCCTGTGTCTGACCTCCCGGACAGTTCCTCTCCCTATGTCACCCCAGATCCTTCTCAGCAAAATTTTAGTGTCCTGTCTTCCTGTCCAAGATCTTTCTAAATAACTAATAAGAGATTAATATACCAGCACATGCTAAGGTTACATTGGCAATAGATTATAGCTCTTACAAGTATGTGTTATCACGTCAAACCATAATACCTGAAACATTGCAAGGGTTCAATCAGGGAGCTATTATTATTATCTTGTTTTGCCATCAGCAGCAGTAGAAGCAGTTGTCAATAGTGTGATAGTCATCCTTCCCAGGTATTGTCCTTTTCTGGAAGCTTTCAGTGATTTTGCCCATTGAAGTGAGGAATGTGCAAGTTTCTATTTTTTCCTAGCCGGCCAATGGGGGCATGATCTGATGAGACTTTTTCAATCTTTCCAACCTCTCCATCCTCCTGCACTGAAGGCTTGGCCTGCTCACAGCCATCAGAGGCCTCCAGCTCTGATCAGTCACAAGTCATAGACAGGGCATGGGCAGCACACAGCCAAGAAAGAACTGGATGGGGGGTGGGGGACCTGAACATGGCAACTCCAGGTCCCCTTACTTCCTCTTCCCTCAGGTACCACATGCGCAGTGCAAACCTGAACTTCTCAACTTGCAAAGCTGAGCTATCTTTAAGCTCAATGTAGGATGAGCGGGTAAGAAAAGCAAGGATTTACCTTCCTCTAATTTAAGCCCAGCACATTTTATATTTCACATAGCAGGGTTTAAGATAAAAGGAGAATTCTGTCTAATGTGTGGAAGAACTGGGCAAAGGCATACCTTTCTTCTTAATCTCAAGAGCAGCCCAGGAGTCAGCGTCTCCTGAATCACGCTTAAGTGGAGCAAGCAGAGTGGTGATAACATTCTGGAGGGAGGCACTGGGCCCTGCTGATGCCGAGTGATGAGTGGGCCCTTTCCCATTTCTGGTGCCACAACTGGAGACTCGCCGTCTGCGTGGATATTAAGATGTAGCCACCTACCAAGTACTAATGCTTTCCTGATTTTGGCTGCTACATTGTGCTGGCTCTAAAACAGAACATATTTCTCAAGTGAGTTAATTCTTACTTTCCACTTTGTTGTAATGGGTAATTACCATAAAAGACACTTAAATGTTTAATTACTAGACCAAAGGGTAGATAATAACTTGCTGCAAGCAGATATGTGACCAAGCCGCTCTCTTTATAAAAAGGCATATGTATGACATATGCATATGTCCCACACCTGTACATACATATTTGTAAGTGTATTATATGAGTGTTTATGTATAAACCTAGACTTGCACATATTTTAAATACACCAGATTGCTATGGGTCTGATTCAGTGGTTATACATGTAGACCGCACGAGAGATGTAGTTCGAAATCAAGAAATGGTTTGTTTGCCTTGAGATGTGATCTCCCTTTAAACCAATCTGCTTTAGTAATAGTGTCACTAAAGGTTATAGCTAAAGACAACTCTGTTGAGCAACATTAATCCTGTCCTCCTGTTGCTTTCATCTTTGAGAAAATAATTTACAGTGTGGTGAAAGCCTTCAGTGGTAGAATTACACGTGGTGACAATTTTAGATGGAGAGAGGGTAAGGCAATCTGAATAAAGTTTCTTAGCTGGACTCGAGTATTTACCCAATAGGAAGGATGATCCTTTGAGGAAACCTGATGAAGGAATATTCATTTGAACTCCCTCTGTGATTTGTGACAAATAGTACCTGCAGATCTTAAAGGAATGTTGACCTCCTTTTCACAGGAGGAAAAAATATGAGAACTGAAAAATTCAAAGTAATTCAGGAATTTATTCCTCTCACAAACAATTCTTTTCAGAGAAGTTGTTTCTCAGTGACCCAAAATGTGGTCACTGCAGATTTGGGGCAGTTATACCAGCTTGCAGTAATATAGAAATATATAAAAATATAAATAAACACATACATATATACCTGTATACACTTATACACCTAAATGTAATTACTGTTGAGTACTTGCTATGTGCTAGGATAAGCTAAGTGTTTTACCCTTATTCATCTATTTATTTCTTACAATAATCCTCTTAACTACACCCTCCTTTTTACTGCATTTTATAGATGAGGAAACTCAAGCTTAGAGAGGTTAAGTCATGAGCTCACCATCACACAACTAGTAAGTGGCAGAAGTAGAATTTGAACCCAAGCAATCAGACTCCATTTCCCATCACTTTAACCCCCAACCTGTTCCACTACACCTTAGTTTGGGACTGGTGCTGAAGATTTCCAAACCTCATAATAAATTAGGAAAAAACACATGATTTCCTATCCATCTGGAGAGTTCTCAGTGGCTTATGGGAAGCCTTGGAAAATGTCTACCAAGAAAATGAAAACAACATCATCAACAACAAGGGTTTTGGTGAAACCTGAATCTCACTGTGACTCAATCCTTAGGAACAAGTCATGACTCCTGCTTTCCCCTGCTTGGTGTTGATTGCCACAGTCGCAGGAAGCACAGTGGAGGTTAACTTTTGGGTAAGTGTATTTAACACTCCCACTGCTGGGGTTCATTAACCAGAAAGGTGATGTCACAGAAATGGTACAAGTCCCCTAGAAAAGAACTAGCTAATGACATCAGCCCAGAGGTAAATTATATGTTCTCCTGAGAGGAAGGTTTTAGTGTTGCCACAAAACTATTAGGGCTGTTAAAGGAAAGACAGTTGAATCTTTATATTTCCTTAGCTGTCTGGTATCATTGTATGTGTACTTGATATTTAGAAAAGAGATTTGAGAGAATGTTGTGAAGCCCACAGGAAAATTTTATTGCTTGTACAAAGTCCTCCCTAATTGTCTGTCAAATGTCTAGTGACTGTGATCATTTGAAAATTACTTCATTTGGCAAAAGACATTTTATAAAAATAGATGACATTTTGTAAAACTAGCCTTACCCCTGTCAGTAAGGGAAGGATCCTCTCTTCCATGTTTGGGGAAGCCTTTTTATGTTTTCCTTATGACAATTCCACATGATTTTGTTATACGGAGCAGCTGCTGTGCCTGGGAACTACCTGGCTGCTGAGGGAAATACTGAGATAGATGACATGGTCCTTTCCTTGAAGAAGACTTTGTAGTAGTGTCTCTTCAATGTTCAGAAGGGAGCTGAATTCAAATACCAAAACAGGCTCACTGTCCTGCAAACCTGGTTGAAGTGTGGCAGCCATCTTGCCTGGGCCATCATCCTCAATTGCTCTTTGCACTCAAGTCTTTTCCACTTTCAAAATAGACAAACAAAAACTGTTTGAGGAGGGTAAAAATGGAAACAGAATACCATAGAATACCACAGAAAATGTTTCAACTTATTTTAGAGCCCCAACTTCTAGACCCATTTTGATATATGTCTTATAGTAGTATGTTGATGAAGGTCAACAGCCTGAGAATAAGAATTTCTAGATGGAGTGGAAAAGATGAGATGGCTACATGTTGCATGCACACACATACAAAACACCTTTCTGGCTAAATAAATTAGGGTATGGCCCCAGTTCTACCACTTACCTGCTATATTAACTCTGAAATTCACTGCCTCTCTGAGTTTTAATTTTCTTCATGTGGGACCAACAATACCTGCCTTGTCTGTCCAGAAGGGTTGATATGAGAATAAAATGGAGTATAAACTATAGTATACTTCAGATTTCTTTTGGAGAGAATCCCCAGTGAGCCCATTGATCTTTAACCTTTAGATAGTAGTGAGAATTTTCTTTTACTGTTTTCTTTGTTGTTTTTTTTTGTTTGTTTGTTTGTTTGAGGTGACAAAGATAGGGAGTGTGTTCTCTAATGCCAAGTGATTTCTTACCTCAGGAAGCTGGAAGACCCTCATAACAGACCCTTGATATGCACCACTTTAGATCCTTTGTCTCTTCTTTATCCCCTTAGACAAACTGTCCTGAGAAGCAGTTATATGGCTTCTCAGGGGATGGTCTTGCAACATCAAGCAATAAGATAAACTTCACATCAGCCAGCTTGATCAACATCCTTGTATTTCCCTTTAATCTTCTCTGCTTCATACTCTTTATTCCTTATTTTACATTGCACACCTAAAATGTACTATAGTGGAAGTCTTTGGTTTAGGCTCTGCTTTCTCGGGAAACAAAGCTAGGACAAGTGATAGCAAAAGTGGTTCTATTAAGCAGCATGTCAGGAAGGTATTTTGGATCTAGGCTGTGAAGACGCCATTGCTGACAGGTGTGGCATGTTGTGGCATTGTATAGGCTTTCCTCCGTGGTGATGTGGGCTGAAATACCAGTGGAAGCTTAATTATTGGTAAATAGGGAACCATAGTGGTTAAAAGTGTAGATAAAAAGTTAATTATAGAAATTGTGGAATGGGGATGACTACTGTTAACTGCACTGGAAGCCTTGGGAGAAAAAAAAAAAAGACTGAGGGAAGCCAACTGCCAACTCAAGCTATGCTGTGAAAACCAGAGCTCTGTCATGGCAGCTTCAATGGAAACTGTCATCTTGCTAAAAATCAAGCCCAGGGCCTAACTGTAAAAGTGCCAGAATAACAAAAGAGAGTGAATACAGAGAGTGAAGACTTTGACAGGAATAGCGTAGATGCGAATATGTGGGTGAACCAGCCTGATAATCTTGAACTCCCAAATTCCAGCACACCCTCCAGAGCACTCACTAGAGGAGGAAAGCAGCTTCTTGCCTGGAGATTGAGCAATGACTTTCTCTAGGGTGGGTACCTCATGAGATGATAATTATTCTCCTCAACATCCATCTGCCCCAGCACCTCTCACTGCTGCCAACCAAGGTGAAATCTCAGCCAGCCCCAAACCCTACTTCTCTAGGAAATACTTTACATGCCCTCCCCTTCCCCAAAATTACAGAAACTAGCTAACATGATCTGGTAAGAATTGGGGCTACACATGTGGGAATGGAGTTTGAGGATCTTAGACTGGGGTAAGGAAGTCAAAATATGAGGCTAGATAGAAGAAAATTTACTGACATAGGATCACACATCATGAGCAGGATTCAATATTTTGCAAAGAACCCTGGGGACCAGTCCTAATAGACTGATAAGATGGATCTTAAAGTTTGGTGAAGAGAACCACCAACTACCACAGTAGAAAATCAAGGCACATCACCTACTTTCCCTATCTAAATCTCTTCACTGACGCTGAGTCCAGTGATTGATTGGGAAGCCAGGATCTCTTGAGGAAGAAGACTTCAGTGTGCCCACAAGTATAGTCAGTAAATATCACTCTGATTCTTCTCCAAAGGTCTCTGTGGCCATTTGCTAGAGGAACTGTGCCCTGATAAAAGGGGAATACTGAAACCTTTTAAAGTCTTTTAGATAAGGAGTTAGGGCACAGAATTATACTGGGGTACCTGAAAGGCCATAAAGGATCTCCAGTTAGAGTGGGAGTTCATGAAGGCACAGTGATAATGGTGTTTTGGCCCAAGTTTGTTTCACAAGGGGGCCCAAAGTATTCACAGACCCATCCTGTGGTTATTTCCCAATTCTGAGTGTATAACAAGGAGAGTGTAGTTATAGAAACCTTTCACTGATTCCCAGATCTCTGGTGGCAGGGCTAACACAGTAAAAAGAGCCAAGTAGAAGATCCTGAAACTGCCTCTATCCTGGCTGAGACCATAGCTTAGAAGCAATGCCTCATTCCAGGAGGAAGTGAAATGAGTGCCTTCAAAGGCATGAAGGGTGCAAGGGTGATAGCCTCCATCAGACACCTGGTTCAGCTCACTGGTCTGGCCTCGATCACATCTGCTCTGCTATGTTATCTCTACGTGGTGTGGATCAACAGAGCCTCTGGGACTTATGTGATTGTGATTGTATTAGTCAGCCAAAGGGGTGCTGATGCAAAGTACCAGAAATCTGTTGGCTTTTATAAAGGGTATTTATTTGGGGTAGAAGCCTACAGTTACAAGGCCATAAACTCTGTGAGGGTTCAGCCTACCTCTTCCTCTTAAGGATCCGTGGTCCCAGCTTCTTCTGAGCTCAGCTGTTGGCTGTCATAAGGCTGGTCTCTCTTCCCAGAGCTCATCTCTTTCCAGGTTCAGCTGCTCTGCTCTCTCCACGAGGCCAGCTGTAAATGATCAGGTGAAAGGTTTGGCTCTCCCCGGGGCTCCAGCGTCAAAAACTAAGCTCTCTCCTCTGCTGTGTCCTTTTCTGTGTGAGTGTCCACCCACCAAGAGGGCAGGGACTCAATGTCCTATGACGTGGCTGAATCAAAGCCCTAATCTGAATTTAATCAAGTAAAAGTAAAACCTCTGAATTTAATATAATCTAAGGGTATCACACCCAGAGTAAGAGACCAGTTTACAAACGTAATCAATATTTCTTTTGGAATTCATAAATAATATCAAACTGCCACAGTGATGATTAATCTGATGACTATGTTCTCAATACCCATAAAGATCAAATGCAATTTACCTTCATATTGAAGGGACAGCAACCCACTTATGAAATTTGTGCCTTCTACAGCCTTAAGGTCCCAGATTCCACTGTGGACTGGGAAAGGGAAGAGTGGCCCTTCCACCAGGCACACAGGATTCTACTGAACTTGAAGCTCCAGCTACCACATTTTGGACTCCTCATGTCAGTGGATCAGCAAGCAAAGAAAGGACTTACTGTCATGGAAATGGTAATCAACCCTGATTACTATGGGGAGCTAGAGCTGCTGCTACAGAATGCAGACAGGAAGGGATGCGACCTGTGTCGAGACGGTTAACTTAGTGGCAGCTCTCTTGATGTTCACACTCATATTTGTTCTCTCTCCTTCCCCTTGTCCCTCACTCCAGCTCTCTGGGATTGCACTCACTAAAAAAGGAATACTATTGACGCCTTTGCCTCGGTTTCCACTTTTGGGAGACGCCGCACTAAGGCTGATGTTCTACTGGTTAGCTTAAACGTACTTACTTGGAGGGAGAGAACCTAAATGCCAGGCACTTTGCATATTTCACTTAGTTCTCACAATGGCTGTGAGAGTTAAAATAACTATTCCTATTTTCCAGATAAGGAGAAAGGTTCAGAAAAGCCAAGGAAATTGTCAAAGAAGATATAGCTCATGGGTAGCAGAGCCAGGTTTTGAACTGGGAACTCTAAAGCTCTAGCTCTTTCCTCTATTCCTTGTTGCCTAGATTAGCAATGATTAGAATAAGTGCTCAGAAAGAAGACAATTCCTTCCTTGCTTACATCACTCTCCTAACCCCCTTTGAGCTGTTAATGATGGGTTTTCAGTTTAAGATTTAGTTTTTCTTTTTAATGTGCAATTTAGTTATGCGGTGCATTGTGTATGCAGGTAAACATGTCAAAGGGGATGGCAGGTTCTTTTCCAGGGCCTTACTCCAACATATGTCCTCATTCTGAGACATGTGATGGAGGACATTAGAATATGCCCTTTTAAAAAATTAGTATCTAAGAGGCAAACACAGAGATTAAATTAAAAAGTTGGCTCATTAACATTCTTTATTCTTCAAGAAATAATTTTTTTTTAAAAAAAGCAAATTCAGCACAACAAAGTGCATAAAAGAAGAAAAATGTGAAACCTTATCATATAATTTCAAGTTTGATTATGTCACTGAATAAACTAAATGGCAGTAGAGTAGAAGGAAATATAATCCTTAAAAGAAGTGAGAAAAGGTTAAAGAAGTCAACAATAATTAAATGGCGATTGAAGCTGAACGGAAAATGATCTGTATTAGCTGAAGGCCTTTTAGAATGCTACGCATCAGAGAAGAGAGAAAAGAAAAATTTTTGTTATTTTGATATAAAAATGCATGTCATTTCTGAGCCAAGGTCGCTAATTTGAGACAGGAGTGGATTCCCAGTACACCCATTTCAATATTCCACACCTGCCGGCATGTATAGAAATAGATAAGATATTTTAATAAGGCTCTGTGGAGTTATGAGTCATAGGGGGTTCGTTGCCTTGCTGCCTACTTACCTTTGAGGAAGCCGAAAGCAGACTGACTCAATCCAATGCAAATAGAGGTGACAGTGGCAGTGCCAGCTTTTAGCTGTTAAGGCCTCTGATGGATAAGCATCTGCCCCCAGGGATCTGTCTGCTCACTAGGGGCTTGGCTGACAGCAAGGGGCTGGGAAGACGTGCACTCCACTTAGGAGTCTGTCATGCTGTTGAATCTGAATGTTACGCTTTCTTATTTAACACATCTGATAGGAAAGGAAACTGAGTGATGTTTATAATTTTTATTATGAATACTAACATTATGTACAATCCATCAGTATTATTAATGTTGACGACAGTGACTAACGTCTATTCTATTCCTACTTGTGCTTAGCATTGCTCTGGCTTTTTATATACCAATTACTGGTACTTATGACTCTGCAAGGTAGGTGTCATTATTCTCACTTTCTACACTGAGGAAACTGAGACTCAGGGGGAAAAGATAAATTGCCAAAGCAAAAGGCTGAGATACTGAATCACCCTCGCTTCCTCTGAACACTTTCCACTGCTCAGTGTGGCTGCTGATTCATTCCCAGGAGACTAGATCAGCAACATGTTACTGTATTTTTGGTGTATTACAGAGAAGAATTAATTTTTGGAGTGCTGAATAAATAAGATTAAGGTCATTTTCATAGGGCTTGGCTGATTCAACAACATCAACAAAAAAATAGAGTTAATTCCCTTTGATATTGGGCCTGTTTCCTTATTAATTGATGGGAAAGTTGCATAGTCAATCCTAAAGGTCATTCATTCACTGAACGCACATTTGTTGAGTTCATTTTAGGTGCTGGCATTGAGGAAAATAAGAAAAAAAAATAATGCAGGGATAAATGGCATAGGTAGCTGGAGTTCTGATACTTTAGTAGTATTCATTAAATCAGAATGTCACTGTGCCAGTGGTAATTCCCCTAATTTTTAGCAGTCCAATACAAATGATGGTCTGGGGGCAGCTATTTCAATGTAGATAAAGCTTGTAGATCTAAATTTTGACTCTCAAGGCAATTATCATTTCAAAAGACCTGAAAAGCAAGGTTCTCTTTTTAGACTATCATGGAATACCAAGACAGAGCCTCCTCTTCCGGGACATACAGTTAGGCTATATTTCCCAGCTTCCCTTGCAGTTAGGCCATGTGACTAAGTTTTAGTCAATGGTAAGTGAGGGTGATGGGTACCACATTCTCTCCTGGTTCATAGAAATCTCCCACTGAACCATCCTCCATGCTTCTT
>PVKH010046933.1:0-10346 GCA_004027955.1 Chaetophractus vellerosus | reverse complement strand
TACTCCTTCCAACACTCCTCTCCTCTCCTTCCCTCCCTCTTCTTCTCCTCCCCTATCTGCTCCCTCATCCTTCCTTCCTCCCTGTCACTCTCCCCTATCCAGTTATTGTATCTATTCTGACATATCTGCCTCCCAAGCCTCCCAGTGAAAGGTCAGATTTCATAGCATATATATGTATCTGTATCTGTTTTGGCTTCTCCCTCAGGGTAAAATCCTTTGGGGTTTGCACCAACTGAAAGCCCCAACTACTCCTCTTGCTGGGGGAAAAAATCTCCATAGCAACCAATTCTCTGGCAGACCTTTGCTTCTTCCCCCAGGCTAGACCCTCAGGCCTCAGTATCCAGCCCCTGAGTTGCTGGGTGCTAAGGGCCAACCCCTCGGTTCAATCACTCCCAGGAGACCTGCAGGGCAGCCACCTCAGGGTGGCTCAGATAGCTGGATTCCTCCCCAAATGCCACTGGAAATGAAGGCAATATATTCTCTCTGTAAACTTAGGGTGTTGGGGAGGGAGGTGAAAGTGGAATGGGGGGGATGGCTCCATTTTACAGCCTGGAATAAGGAGGTGATGTCCCTTGTGCAAGGTCTTGAGCCAAGCTACCTGCAGAGGCAGTGCAGACCCCAGTCTGTTTCTTCTAAGGAAACGGGGAGATTCTACAGGAGAGAAGGGGACAACAACCAACAAGAGATAAAGCTCTCTAATCTGGGCCAATTTGAAGCCAATTTTAAATAATTCAACTAACTTTGGAGGCCCTGGAGTCTCTGGGGGAATGAATAATGGATGAGCCCTTCCTCGGCAATCCTTCCCCCTTCCCAGGCCCTGCCCAGAGCCTGTTTGTCCAGAGATCACACCAGCAGTCTGGGATGTATGGAGGGGCCTGGGGAAGTGCCTCTGGCAGCTCACGGTGGAGTGGGGAAGTGTTCAGGGAAGAGACTAGATAAGGATGGGAGAACAGAAGTGGGCTGGCTCCCCAGAGCCCCGCTGCACCAGACCTGCAGGAGTGGCTCTTCTTCTCTTCTCCCTACTCCTTACCTGCTATGATGGTTAAGCTAATGTGTCGACTTGGCCAGGTAATTGTGCCCAGTTGTTTGGTCAAGCAAGCACTGAGCTAATTGTAATACAAGGACATTTATGGGCTTTAGTCATTGGTGAGTTTACTGCATAGATAATCATCATATATCAATCAAGGAGATTGCCTCAGCAATGAGTGATGCTTTATCCAATCAGCTGACTGCCTTAAACGGGGAAGTGATTTCAGCATTCAGAGAGACTTTCCCAGCTCATCTTTGGACAGCCAACGTCTTCCAGAAACTCATCAAGGACCTTCCTTGGACTTTCATCGGAGCCCCTGGGTTGCAGCCTGCCTGCGAAATCTGGACTTGTGCATCCCCATGGTCACGTGAGAGACTCATAAAATCTCATACTATTTACAGATATCTCCTGTTGATTCTGTTTCTCTAGAGAGATACACCTGCCAACATCCCAAAGGCCGGCCCTGCCTCCTCCTCCCCTGATGTCCATGTCCATCACGTGAGTCCCAGGTCCTGCAGCTTCTGCCACTATGTGCACCTCATGTTCACCTTCATGTCTTCATGCCCACTGCCAGCCTCAGTTCTACTCTTCAACACATGTCCCCAGCACTGACCCCACAGCCTCTAGCCCACCCAGAGCCCCCAACTTGCACCAGAGGGACCTTTCTGGGACCCAGAACTGAACCTGCAACTACCCTGCTGGGGACCTTGTGGTGGAGCTCACTCCCTGGGCCAGGGGTGGGTGAGGGGGATCTTACACATGCAGGCCACCCCATCAGCACAGGTCCTGCACTGCCATATCTTCTTACTGCTTTCTAGAACCCACCCACCCCTGCCCACTGCTGAGTCCTACTGTCTTCAGGTCTTCCTCAAATCACCAGCTCTCCTGGGAAGTCATGCAGTCCCAGTGGACAGCTGGCCCTTCCTGTTTTTGTGCTCCTTCTGCAGATCTTTGTGTTTATGTGCCCAGCTTTCCCACTGCATGACAGCAACTTCAGCTGAGACTGGAACCATCTTTGTTTCCTTAGTTCCTGCACAGTGCTGGCCCAGAGAGGGGCTTGTGAGGCTTGAAGAATAAATGGATGAATGGACAATGGGCCATGGACAGAAGGACTATGGATGATGGATCATGGATGGATAGACCCTGGATGGATGGACATATATGGACAGACCCTGGCTGGATGGAGCCTGGATGGACTCTGAACAGATGGGCCATGGATGGATAGTAGTAGGGATAATACAGGCAGCCTTGGAGCCTCAATGGACATGCATGGAAGGACATGGATGGATGAATATGGACAGATAGACCCTGGATGGATGGACCCTGGACAGATGGACTATGGATGGATGAGAGTAAGGACAGTATAGGCAGCCTCGGAGCCATGCTATCCCCACCCCCAAAGTGGGTGTGAGACCAACAGAACAGCTGTAGTGGGAATGTGGGAGGGTCCACCAGAGTTGTGCACCTGCCCCATGTGTCTGGAGCAGGGTCAGCAGAGCCTGGGGAGCACTGAGGGCCCTATTTTAAAGGCTGCAATGCTACTAGATCGAGTCCTGTTCAGTCTCCTGTCTAGGAGTTTGCACCCCTTGGATTCCCAGTTGGCACTGGGGTGCATCCATCCCTCCCCTTGTCTTAGCTGTGTATAGACGGTGGCTCATGTTCATGGATCTGGCTGCTGATCCTTACCCCAGGATGCTGGCTCAGGGCCTGGTTTGCAGATGGGAGTGCCCAGGACATGTCATAACAGGAGTTCTACCAAACCAGCCTCAGCACGCTGTCTCCACCCACAAGATGGGACTGGGTCTGAATATCTGCTCTGTGTCCATCCAGTGGCAATAAGATGTCCTGAAGACCACAGTTAGCCAAAGCCCTGGTGGCATTCTGAGAGAGGCACTGAGGAGACCACAGCCAGGAACCTGGTGACTGTCTGGGGCAAATGTGGGGTCCCTCCCAATGCAAACTCATAGAATTGCTGAATAGATTAGCACTATATACGCATATACTTTAAATGCCTATTTTAAGACACAAGAAACAGATGGAAATCCCAGATGCCGGCAATGAAGATGGTGCTAAAAGCCAGCACTGTAAAAGGGTGAGATAGCACTTCAGTGGCTGTGTGCCTGTGTGTGCGTGTATATATCTGCATGCACTGTGTGTGTACACATGTATGCACAAGTATGCATACATGTGTGCATGTGTATGTGTGTACGTGGGCATGTGTATAAGAGACTGGGTTCTAACTGCACAAGCACAGGGTGAGGACTTGAAACTGAATTACCTGAATAAAGCAGCACCTTCAAAAGGAAGCATCACTATTGAAATGGAGAGTAAGAAAACTCTGCACCACTGCAGCGAGAGGGCAGGAAAATACCTCTACTTGCAATTCTGGGAGGAAAAAGCATATCTCCTTCCCCAAGCTTCTGTTATGCCTGGTTTGGAGTTTGAATTTACAGCACCCATGTGGGATACAGATGCCTAAGCAATGAACCCAATTTTTGGATCTCAGGTCTTTGACAACCCAAGGGGCCAGGAAGTAGCAAACAAAAAATTGCTTTGGAATCACACGTTCATAATTTAGGTCATCTAAGATTTCTACAGAGAACAAAAGCCCTTGCTGGTTATGAGCTCACTATAAAAAATGACCAACATATTCAAGACATTCTTTCATGAGCTGGACTCAGCAGCCCAAGAAACAAGAGCACTGAAATCTTAAGCACCAAGGAGAGTGTGACAATATGAAAGAGTCTATAAAACTTATTAAAGAGAGAGAAGAAGGAATAAAACCATAGAGAAGGAATAAGACATTAAGCTGAAGAAATAGGAAGATTTGAAAAAAGGAACTTCTAAAAATTAACATATATTAGTCTTCGAAATTAAAATCTTAATGGATACGTTAAACAGCAGGTTAAATACAGTGTTGGAAACAATGAAGTGGAAGCTAGTTTAGAGGATGACAAATACAAATGGAAAGTCAGGAGACATGGAAGATAGAAACATCTGCAAGAAGAGAACGTTTAGATTGAGGATCCAACATAAACACACAATGAAAGAATGGTAATACACTGTAGGCTGAATTGATTTATTCATTCAGCAAACTTTTTTGAGCACCTACCCAGGCACTCAGTAGTTCTAACGATATTGTATAATTACCTAATTTAATCAATATTACATGGCAGTATAGATATGAGGTAGGTGGGTATGTGCTCTAAGCCTTCATCCACTGCCATTCTCTCCTAGAGAATACTGTTGGGAAGGGTTAGAGAAGAAGATGCACCTGCTCTCCAGTATCTTTTCCTAAGGAACAATCTTATCCCATTTTCCATAGTCACACCCTGCTCCTTGCAGTAGCGTGGGTGTAGACTGCAGTTGGCTGTGTCCTGAGAGCAGGACCAGAGCTTTGGCGACCCCACACCCACTGTGCTGCTTGTGACCCTGCTGGAATTCATTAAGGCCCTTTCTCAGGCTCTGAGGCTCAAGCCTTGGCCACAGCCTGAGAGCTGGCATGGCCCTGCTGCCCTGGGCAGACTTCCTTGGCAATGCCTGCTGTACTCTGAGAAGGCCTTGTGAACATAGTGTTGCCAGATAAAATATGAGATGCCCTGTTATGTTTGCTTTCATATAAACAACGTGTTTTGTTAGCACATGTATGCCCCAAGTGAGGCAGGGTGGGCTGTGTTCATTTTGTGTGAGTATGTTGCTAATGCTGCAGTGTATCTTGTTTTTTAGCATATGTCCCTAGTGCTGCAGAGTGCCTTTTTTATTTTTAGCATAAGTATATCCTTAGTGCTGTAGGATATCCTGTAATTTTTCCCCCTAAATCTGGCAAACCTCTGTAACTGGTCATGAGGTGGGAGGCAGGGCTGGCTTACAAGGGGCCCTGCCAGAATTGTGGGTTGGTGTGAAGAAACCTCCCTCCTCTTCTGGAGCAGGGCCCCAGAGAACCCACCCTGCCTAAATGCCCAGGGTCTTCTTCTGACTCCCACTCAGCACTCCTCCTCCTGCCCCTGTCACAGTTCATGTTCTTCCCAGAAAAATCACCAAATGGAAGCAACCTGAGGGCCTGGCTTGGGTTCAGACTTGGCTCTACTTCCTTCTCTGACTATCTTTCCTGTGTGTAGAAGGAGAGGTTGTACAAAAACCTCCTTCCAGATTCCACAGTCCATGCTTCTTCACAGGGAGGCAGACAAATCCCAGGGGAGAGGCTTGCTCAGCAAAATTTCTCTTTAGAAAACAAAGGAATTTCCTCCATCAATCTCGTTGCAGGTTCTGTGAAAGAGTGGTCACGTTCCCAGGTCAGGCAGCTACACATTTTTCAAGAAGAGGAAGAGGGAACCTTTGCAGAGTGAGATAAGGGAGTGGTTCCTTGAGTGTTGTGGCCATCCATTACCTAAGTGGCCAGAACAGGAAGCCATCCATCTCGGATCTCCAGCCCTGGATGAGGCTGTACCCACTCAACTGGGCCCTCCAAGGTCCAGGCATCACTGAGATCCAGGCCCACCAAGTCCAGGGATGGGGAACATGGGGGTGGGATTGGAAGAAACAGAGCCTAGAGACTACAGGGATGGGGAGAGGAGAAGTGCAAAGGATTAATCAAAGACATGGCCAGAGGTCAAAGAGGTAGGACCCAAATGGACTTCAGCCAGGCAGGATGCAGTATGAATTTTACATTTAATTGTTCTCTTCACACTTATTGAGTCCCATGTGTCAGATGCTATGCTGAGCACTCAACCATATATTAACTCATTTAATCTTCATGAAAACTCTATAAAGGATGCATTATTATTATTATAGACTCAAAATGTAATCTATTGTCCAACTGAGACTCTTTTGGAGTGAAAGCAAGTATGACTGATAATTATGTTGGGACACCAGCTGTTTAACATGATCCCAGGCCAAATGGGTTATGAGGTCTCACATGGGGAAATAGAAGCATACTTGTTAACATTGACAGTCCCATACCAAAGAGTTATGAGTTCACAAACAGGCACATGGACCTTTTAGACATCAACCTTGATGGTACCAGGACAATTGGACCCCAAAGACATTCACTGTGAAACTGGGGCTCACAGACAGCCTACATGATGGTCCCAAGCCAACTAAGGCATGAGATCATCCATGGGGAAACAGGGGCACACAGATATCCATCATGATGGTCTAAGGCTTGCTGGGCCACAAGATCATCAACAGGGAAACTGGAACTCATATATGTCCAACAATATGTTCCCAGGTCAACTGGGTCAGGTAGTCACCTATTGGGAAATAGATTCTCAGATGTCCACTGTGATGTTCCCAGGCCAATTGGGTACTGAGGTCACTCACCAGGGCCTTTAGATGTTCAGCATTAGGGTCCAAAGCCAACTGGGTCAAGAGCTCATTCATGGGGGAAATGGGCCTTAAAGGGGCCCAGCATTATGGTCCCAGTTAAAAATGGCACAAGGCCACATAAGGGTAAACTGGAGCTCAAAGACATCACTTTGATAGTCCCAGGCCAACTGAGACATGAGGTCATCCCCAGGTAAATAGAAGCTCATAGATAGCTACCATAATTGCCTTAGTTAAGCATAAGGACCATGACCAGGACTCACACATGACCATGATGATTATGAATAACCAGGATGCACCCATGACAGTGATGATTATCCCAGGTCATCTGGTTCCCAAGGTGACCCATGGGGAAATGGGGACTCACATGTGGCCACTGTAATGGTTCCAGGCCAAGGAGAAAGAGGGATGCACAGATATCTAACATGTTGGTCCCATGCTACTTAGATAATGAGGTCACCCACTGGGAAAGCAAAATTCACAGACATTGATTATGACAATCCTATGCCAACTGAGTCATGCAATTACCCATGGGGAAACTGGTACCTACAGATTTTCAACATATGGTTCCAAGCCAACTGGGTCCCTAGATCACCTATGGGGAAATTGGGGGTCACTGATGTCTATCACGAGCATCCACCATGATTGTCCCAGGCCAATTTTGTCATAGGTTCACTGTTTTAGTTTTCTAAAGGCTGCCAATGGGATATATCAGAAATGGTTTGTTTTTTATATCAGAAATTTTTTAGGGTAAAAGCTTATAGTTCCAAGGCTGTGAACATGTCCAAAATCGAGGCATCATCAGACATGCTGTGTCACTGAATTGCAGCTGAGGGCGATCAGCATGGCTGTGTCATCTAAAGGTGCTTTCTCTTAGAGCTCAGCTGTGGGGGCAGAAGGGCATGGTGGTGGTCCACTCCTCTCTCCTCTCTCCTCTGTGTCTTTCTCTTTCAGCTTTGGGCTGCTTCATGGCCTAGCCTCTTGGGGGCTTCATTGCTCCAGCCTTGGCTGCTCCACTGATTCCAGACTCTGGTCTCCCTCCCAGCATCTCAGGGTTTCTCTGTGTTTTTGTACCTGCAGGTTATCCAGGAGTCCTTTCTCACATGGCAGGATAAACATGGCAGCTCTTTCTCTGTGCACTTCTGTTTTCTCAGTCCTCAGTTTACATAAGACTCCAGTAAAAAGATTTAGACTCACCATAGGTACCACAATCTAATCAAAGACCCTTAACTGTAGCAATATAATCAAAAGTGATCTAATCAAAATGTCCCTTAACTAAATTTAACAAAAAGTTCTCACATGAGATAGGTTTACACGCTCAGGAATGGGTTAGCATAGGAGCATAATTTTCTGGGGTCTACAAAAGACTCTTACTAGCATAGTCACCCATGGGGTAATGGGCTCAAAGATGTCTACCATGGTTTTTGAGCTCAATCACGGGGAACTTGAGGCACACAGATGTCCAACATGATGGCCCTAGGCCACCTGGTCATGAGCTTACATGCAGGGAAGATGGAGCCCATAGACATCCACCATAATGGTCTAGTCCAACTGGTTCATGAGGTCACCCATGGGGAAACTGGAGCTTACAGACATCTACCATGAGGGTCCCTGAGCAACTGAGTCACAAAGTATTCCATGAGGTAAACAGGGTCCAGTGACCTACACCATCATGGTCACATGCCAACTGAGTCATGATATCACCTATGGGGAAAGGGGATCACAGATGTTCACCGTGAAAGTCCAAGGCCAACTGGATCATGAGATCTCCCACCAAGAAACTGGTGCTCACAGAAGTTCACCATGATGGTCCCAGCCCAAATGAGTTATGGGGTCAACCACAGGGAAATGGAGGGTAACAGATGTCCACTTTGATATCCCTAGGCCTACTTGATCTTGAAACCACCCATGGGGAAATAGAGACTCATAGGCCACATCCATGATAATCCGAGGCCATCATCATGAGCTCACCCATGGGGTAATCAGAGCCTATAGATGTCCATCATGATGGTTTCAGGCCAACTGGATGACAAGTTCACCAATGGGGAAAGAGGGGTTACATATATCTACCATGATGGTCCATGCCAACTTGGCTGTGCTAGGGAAATCTTGGACACACTCAGTGGCCATCTTCCAGCCTGCACCTACCCTCCTTCTTTTCCCCTCTTGCTTGTTTGCAAGCAGGTATTTTCCACTCTTGTTTATTTTCACACAGGTGTTATTTCCTTTTGTGCTTGATTGTGTGAGGATGTTTGGTATGTTTCTATTTCACAAGAAAGAGACTGCAGGCACCCCAGGGAGACATTAAATCTTAACCAGCCCCAGCTGCTTGCCAGACCACAAAGGTCACTAACTGGCAGGGTCACTCACTGATAAACCAGAACTTACAGAACTCCACCATGATTGTCCCAGGCTAACTGGGTCATGAGGTCACCCATGGGAAATCAGGGGTTCAAAGATGTTCACCATGAAGATCCCTTGCCAAAAGGGTAACAAGCTCTCAGAGGGAAAGCAGTGGGCACAGAGGTCCCACACAATAGTCTCAGTCAAACTAGGTTATGAGGTCACCCATTGGGAGACCACATTTACAGACATCCACCATGAAATAGTCTCAGCTGGCTGAGACATGTGTGAAAATAGAGGCTCACAGTTGGTCCTAGACCAACTGAGTCATGGGGTCACCTATGGGGAAACCAGAACTCTCAGACATCCACCAGGATGGTCCTAGTTAATTTCCCCCTAGATTCAGTTACAAAACCAGGATTCTAAGTCAGGACCTTGAGTGCTGAAGTTTTAGAAGTTCTTATTCCCTCCAACACCTAGGCTCCTTGACAAATAAGCTGGAGAACACTGTGACTCTGCTCCATAGGAATGTAGAGAAGTCTGGCAATGGCCTCCCAAAGGGCAGCTCTGGTATGGGTGGCCCCGTTACTTCTGGGCCAGTTCCTTCATGCCTGTGCAGGTCCTCCAGGCTTGGGTCATGACCCCTCCACTGGCAGGTGAGTTCTGCTTACTCACTGAGTGGAAGCTTACCTGGTGGCACGTGGTGGCTACTTTTTTCCTGATCTTCCTGGACATCAGGGAAGCCTCCTGCACTAATCCAGCCCAAAGTATTCCAGTCTCTTTTGATCTCCCTCTGCATTCTGATATTTAGCTCTTCAATGTTGGAGACCATTAATTTGTACTGTCTTTGAAGATTAATTTGTCTAATGTTATTCTCTTTTCCACCTGTGGCCACTCTTTCCTCTGGAGTGTGGTTTCCTGAGAAAAACAAACAACAGGCTTCTTCTTGTTGGGGCTTTCCATATACATGTGTGGAAATGTTTAGGTATGTGCATGTGTAGGTATATATGTGCACCTATATATGTATGTGTGTTTGTGTTTGATATACGTAAATCTATAATTATGGGTGGCTTTCTAACTTCTTTTACTGTTAACAAGGTAGTCAGGAAGGGCTGTACAGCATTTTTTAAAAATGTATTTTTATTGAAGTATATCATTCATACATGAACACGCATAAACAATAAGTGCGTAGTAAAGATTGTGAACTTACAAAATAAACATAACATCATACAAGGGTCTCATACATTACCCCTCCACCAACATTTTGCACCGTTGTAAAACATTTGTTACAAACTATGCAAGAACATCGCTCAATTTACTTTTTTAAAAAAAGATTTATTTATTTACTTTTATCCATTTTTACCCCCCCCCCCGATTTTTGCTGTTTTTGTGTCCATTCACCGGGCAATTCTCTGGGTCTGTTTCCTGCCCTCTCTTCTCCTCCTTCTCCTCCTGTCTTCACCGGGATTCGATCCTCGGAACCTCCAATGTGGGAGAGAGGCATTCATCTTGCTGCAAGGCTCGGCAGGGCCTGGTGGCCTGTACACTTTCTATATTTTTCTTTTTAAAATTATTACCGGAAGGTCCCAGGGATCAAACCCAGTTTTCTCCATATGGGAGACGGATGCCCAACCATTTGAGCCACATCTGC
>PVKH010046932.1:0-10347 GCA_004027955.1 Chaetophractus vellerosus | reverse complement strand
TGTTATCCATTCAGTTGACTGCTTATAAAAGGGAACTGATTTCAACATTCGGAGAGAATTTCCCAGCTCGTCCTTTGACAGCGAACTTCTCCCAGGAACTCATCGACGACCCTTCATCAGTCTTTCATCGGAGCAAACTCATCGAGGACCCTTCATCGGTCTTTCATCGGAGCCCCTGGCTTGCAGCCTGCCAGCGGAATCTGGACTTGTGTATCCCCACGGTCACGTGAGAGACTCTTATAAAATCTTATATTTTTAACAGAGATCTCGTGTTGATTCTGTTTCCCGAGAGAACCCTGACTAGAACACCACATTAACAAACTGAAGGGAAAAAAAACACATGATCATCTCAATAGATGCAGAAAAGGCATTCAACAAAATTCAGCATCCTTTTTTGATAAAAAGACTTCCAAAGATAGGAATAAAAGGAACATTCCTCAATATGATAAAAGGCATAGATGAAAAACCCACAGCCAACATCATACTCAATGGGGAAAGGTTGAAAGCTTTTCCTCTAAGATCGGGAACAAGACAAGGATGGCCACTGTTACCATTGCTATTCAACATTGTACTAGAAGTTCTAGCTAGGAAAATTAGAAAAGAAGAAAATAATTAAAGCATCCAAATAGGAAAAGAGGAAGTAAAACTCTCACTGTTGGCGGATGACGTGATCCTGTACTTAGAAAATCCTGAAATATCCACAACAAAGCTACTTGAGCTAATAAATAAGTTCAGCAAAGTGGGAGGATACAAGATCAACATGCAAAAATCAGTAATGTGGGGCCAGCTGTAGCCCAGTAGATAAGGGCACCAGTTCACCACATGGGAGGCCCCGGGTTCAGTTCCCGGGGACCTCTCCAAAGAGGGCAGACTGCCTTGAGAAGGGGAAGCCTCCGTGGGCGGGGCAGAGCCGCTGTGGGCAGGGCAAAAAAGGCCGCCACGGGCAGGACAAAGCCACCACGGGCAGGGCAAGTCACCTGTGAACGGAGCAGATCCCATGAACGGAAGCAGACCCGCCCGCGAACGAAGCACAGCCGCCTGCGCAGTGACCTGGCTTGGCACGCCGCGGCAACGGGGGGAGACAGAGCACACACAGAAGAACGCAGAGAAATGAATACAGCAAGAGCAAGCAGAAAGGGGGGGATATGTAACAAAAAAAAAAAAAAAATCAGTAATGTTTTTGTACACTAGTACTGAATAAACTGAGGAGCAAATCGGGAAAAATTCCATTTTCAATAGCAACAAAAAGACTCAAATACCTAGGAGTTAATTTAACCAAAGAAGTACAAGACCTATATGCAGAAAACTACAAAACAATGCTAAAAGAAATTTTAAAAGACCTAAACAAATGGAAAGACATCCCATGTTCATGGACTGGAAGAATAAATATCGTAAAAATGTCAATCTTATCCAAATTGATTTGTAGATTCAATGCAATACCAATCAAAATCCCAACAGCTTTAGTGAATTAGAGAAGACAATTACCAAATTCATCTGGAAGGATAAGTGCACCCCGAATAGCCAAAAGCATTTTAAAAAAGAAGAGCAATGTGGGAGGAATTTCACTGCCTGACTTGAAACATTACAAAGCTACAGTGGTCAAAATAGCATGGTACTGGCATAAAGATAGGCACATCGATCAGTGGAATAGAATTGAGAACCCAGAAATAAACCCTCACTTATACAGTCAACTGGTTTTTGACAAATCTACCATGTCCACACTAAAGGGAAAAACAGTCTCTTCCACAAATGGTGTTGGAAGACCTGGATATCTAAAACCAAAAGAATGAAGGAGGACCCCTATCTTAACCCCTATACAAGAATCATCTCAAAATGGATTAAAGATCTAAATATAAAAGCCAGGACCATAAAACTGCTAGAAGAAAATGTAGGAAAACATCTTCAAGACCTTGTATTAGGTGGTGGTTTCTTGGACCTTACACCCAAAGCATGTGCAACAAAAGAAAAAATAGATAAATGGGACCTCCTCAAAATTAAACATTTTGCACCTCACAGGTCTTTGTCAAAAGGGTGAAAAGGCAGCTGACTCAATGGGAAAAAATATTTGGAAATCACATATCTGATAAGGGTTTAATAAGGATCTATAAAGGATCTATAAAGCGGTTTTACAACTCAACAATAAAAAGACAAACGATCCAATTAAAAAATGGGCAAAAGACTTGAACAGACATTTCTCCAAAGAAGAAATACAAATGGCAAAAAAACACATGAAGAAATGCTCAACATCACTCATGACTAGGGAAATGCAAATCAAAACTACAATGAGATATCATTCACACCTATCAGAATGGCTGGTATTAAAAGGACAGAGAACTACAAGTTTTGGAGAGGATGTAGAAAGATAGGAACACTTCCTCACTGTTGGTGGGAATGCAGAATTGTACAGCCACTATGGAGGACTGTTTGGCAATTCCTAAAGAAGTTGAATATAGACTTGCCACGTGACCTGGCAATATCACTACTGGGTATATACCCAGAAGAACTGAGAGCAGTGACATGAACAGACATCTCCACACCAATGTTCATAGCAACATTAGTCACCACTGCCAAAAGGTGGAAACAACCTAGGTGTCCATCAACCGACGAATGGATAAACAAACTGTGGTCTAGTCACACGATGGAATATTATGCAGCTGTAAGAAGAAATGAAGTTGTAAAGCATATGACAACATGGATGAACCTGGAGGATATTACACTGAACAAAGCAAGCCTGACACAAAAGGACAAATACTGTATAAATGTGTTACTATGAACCAAATATATTGTGTAACATATTGTTTGATTGCAAAAAAATTTTTATATGTATCTATTTTATTGAGAAATATATATATTTATTCATCTGTGTTTACTTTTTAGTTTTTGTTTATATTTTCAATTATTAAATGTACAAAGTAAAGTTAAAAAAAATGTATGACAGTAGAAGCATAGACTGAGAGGTGATAAATTTTGTTTTGTTTTTTATCATTATTATTATTATTAATGGAATAACAAAAATGCTCTAATAATGACTGAAGTGATGAATATGCAACTATGTGATTATACAAAATACCATTGATTGTACACTTTGGGTGGATTTATGCTTTATTAATATGTATCAAAAAATTGATTTGCTAAAAAATAAAAAATGAATTTAAAAAAAAACTGGGAAAATTGTTTTTCTAAGACTGCACAGTACATACAGACTTCTCACTAGTATATCACAAAAATAAAAAGCAATCATTCCTAAACTTAATATTAGTATACAAATACAAGCAGTAAGAATTTCAACCCTAGAATAGCCAAATGTTGCCAGAGAAGTAATAGGAAAACAGGTAGCTAGATGAAGGTCAAACAGATGCCATCAAATTTGCAAATGGCTTATATTACAAAATAACTCTGTAGGTAGCACACATGGAACTCTAAAGCACTTGTAAAAATGGTATACATAAGGGATAATTTGGATCTTGATGCCCAAATGGGTGAAACCAAGATGATTTCTGTCCTGAAGTTTGGGATTGTTCTCCAAACTGCATTTACAAAACAGCCATTCCATCAACTTTAAAAAGAATGTATTCAAACAGTACATTACTTATTTGAAGCTTATCACATGTTCCTGAAGAAATATTATAAATGATAGTGTCCTACAACAGTTTACCAAAGCTGTTTGACCCATACAATCATTGAAGAGTAGAGTTAAATATTACCACTTCTACAGAGAAATATATTTTAAGCTTCAATCCAGGACATCAGAAATAGTTCATTCCTTGTAATAGAAACTCTCCCAAAAGCTGGGAGTTCAAAGAATGAATAACTCATTGATTATAAAAGTCAATATGGGCTTTGCAAGAAACAGACTTAAGCTCACTAACTGGTTCTCTAATTCTGCATAAGAAAAGGCAATTCTCTAGCTCCCCCTGCTTCCCTAATTGTCAGAGCTTTGGATGCAAATTCCTCAGCTAATCTGAAATTGATGAGAAACAAACTGACTTTAATTGTATCCTATCAAATTTTCAAACTTTTGAAAAACTTCAACATTTGATTGATTTATATTATAGAATATATTAAATATTGCTATATATTATAGAATATAAAGGGGATAATGGTCTTTTAATAGTAGTCTTACCACTTCTTGAACTAAGCTGATCAATTCCATGAGACGTCGACGAAGTTTGGCTACCTCTTCATTCACTTTAGTGACATGCTGCTCATAAATTTCTGCCAAAGGTTTAAAGGTATGTCCACCATGCTATTTAAATTAATAAAAGTAGCTTTAGAATATTTTCACATATCTCACCTACATTTATATTCCATATATAACAACACTCCATGGTTACTAATAAATCGGTAAATATTTTTAAACAAGTTTTACCTTTTTGGCTGCCTTTGTTAAAGCAAACCAGAACCAGCTTAAAATCAATTAGCTCATGTAAGAATGCCTTCAAGATTTTAGATAAAGGACTTCAGCAAAACATCTCATCTAAAAACCTTTCATTACTAGGAAAAACCAAAATCCTTAATGATAGCCAAAATCATGTGCCACCACATCATCTGTTACACTTCTCTTGGCCAACATTAGTCTTCTCACATGTTCTCAAATATCTTCCCCCAATAGGACTTTACTAAAGTTATTCCCTCATTCAAAAATGATAACCCTTCATCCTCCTTCCCCTCACTCTCCACCTTTTACTCCTACTCATTCTTTGAAGCTTAGCTCAGGGTTATGGGGTCAGGTTCCATAGTTACTCACTCTCAGCACTGTGAACTTATTCCTGAAATATACATCAACAATTGAATGGAGAATTAGTTGTTTGATACATGTCTTGTTCATCACTGAATGCCCAGTCTCTAGCATAGCTGAACAAATATGAAAGACACTTGAAGACCCAGGGTACATGATTAGCAAAAGCAACAAATTCCATTTCTCATGCCTCAAAGTTACTGTAGGGAGAGAAGGCTCATACAAATTAGCCACATAAATCTAGCTGCAGTAACAGAACAACTGTGTAGCGGTAACAAACTAAAACCAATTTTCTATCCAATTTTAGTAATATAATTCATAATTCTCCTGAATTGGAGATAAACAATTACATTCATGTTATAAAGACTTCCTTTAACAGAAGTGCTCTTATTAGAATTGTCTACTTCAGTCAAAGCACCCAACCATGGTCTCTAAGAGTACTGAAGAATCAGGATTTTTATGTGACAGACTAAGTATAGAAAATAAGGTTTTCACTGCCTCTTACAAAACATATTTAAATCTATTTAACCTATTTAAACCTATTTAAGTACTAAATTATGGGAATTTTTTTGTCCTAAGCACATTAGCATTCAAGTTCTTTCAGAAAGCTCTCTAATAAACTTCTACTCAACCAACTTACTAGCCGTTCTGTCTGTAAAACTGATTTCCAAAGAATGATAATTCTCATGGATAACAGTCAACACTAAATGCCTATCTATTTCCAATCCCACAATTCCACCAAGCATGTGTTGTTTATTCTCAAACCTATTTATGTCAATTGTACTTATTACTATAAGAATATAATTTAATTAAATATTAACAATGGAACATGACTATAAAATAAAAAAGGTTCCAATTTGATTCTAGGAAAACTAAATTATGCCCTAGACTTTTAGGTTATCTTTAAAAAGCTGCTGTTGAATTCAATTGGGAAAAAAAATGAAAAGATGGGAAAAAAAAGACAAAAAACTGTAAGATGTGCTGATACGTAGCCGTACTGTTTAACAAGTGTCTAAGTTCAAGCTCCATTTTCAAGAAACCAAAACTGGAAATCATAGCTAATACACTGGATAAACTAACACTTGCTGAAAGACCTTGATTCTAGAAGAAAGGATTTGCAAATAAATAAATGTTTTTTGGGTTTTTTTGTTTGTTTTTATGAATTTATTTTTATTTTATTTTATTTATTTATTTATTTTTACCAGGAGGTCCTGGGGATCGAAACCAGGTCCCTCCATGTGGGAGACGGACGCCCAACCATTTGAACCACATCCACTCCCCTAAATAAATATTTTATACATTTCAGGTTAAAATAAAGCATTTAAATAAGGAATGCACATCCTACATCAAATCCTCCCCAAAGACATTCTTCTTGAATAACAGAAGGTGTAATACTTTTAAAAAGCTTCTGTAAAGCAAATAAATGCATTTAATTTTCATTATACAGAGTAAAATACATGGTACTAAGTCAAGTATTTAAGTGTCTTCTAGTGTCTAACTAAAAATAATATGTGAAATTTATTCTCCTCACCATTCCTCCCCAAAGGGCACACTGATGGCAGATACACTTCTTACAAGTCCAGCAAAACACACTAAGTTTTTCATGGTGATTTTCACATCTAAAAATTATGGAAAAGTAAAAATAATTAAGAATTGAATAAATTAAAATTGGAACATAATTACCAAAACAAATTTCTAAGTTTGGACCGACAGATCAGGAAATTTTTTTAAAATTATGTCTCAGGAAGTACATAAATATAAGATTCATTCTATGGCTTCATTGAATTAAGCTTTAAAAAATTACATCTACACAAATGTTTTGGTTTTTTAAAAATTTTATTGAAGTATGTAATTCCTACCAGAACATAAACAATAAGTGTATAGTAAAAGTTGTGAACTTACAAAATAAAGATGCATATCATCACACAGGGCTCCCATACATTACCCAACTAACACCTTGCATTGCTGTGAAATATCTGCTACAAACTATAGAAGAGCATCGCCAAAATGTTACTACTAACTATAGCCATTCTCTTACATTTGATGTATTTTTTCCCCAAACCACCCAATTATTAACACCCTGTATTATTATTATATACTTGATAGAGTTCATGAGAGAACATTTTCATATTTGTTCTGTTAACCACAGTCCCTCTTCTACTACAGGATTCACTGTGTTATAGAGTCCCATGCTTTGTACAATCCATTCACAGTGTACACTTAGTGGCTCTTGTTTTCAGAGTTGTGCTGTTATTTACCTCAATTTTAGAACACTTTCATTACTCCAAAAGGAAAAATGCCATACTCCTTTAAACCCCTCTAGTTCTCCCTCAGAATTGATATAACATCTTGTTTGCCATTGCTGCAAAAATATTACAGTATTACTGTAAACTACTGTCCATAAATTTCTTTAGTTGTAACTTTCCTGTGTATCACCATACTCTTGACACTTTGTAAAAGAACATTCTTATATTTATACTAGTAACCACTGTGATGGTTAGGCTAATGTGTCAACTTGGCCAGGTAATTGTGACCAGGTGTTTGGTCAAGCAAGCCTGGGCTAATTGTAATACAAGGACATTTATGGACTCTAGTCACCAGTGAGATTACTGCATAGATAGCTGATTACATCTACATCAATCAGGAAGAATGCCATCAGCAATGAGTGACGCTTTATGCTATTAGCTGAATGCCTTACAAGGGGAAGTGATTTCAACATTAGAATTTCCCAGCTTGTCTTTGGACAGCCAACTTCTCCCGGAAACTCATCAAGGACCTTCACTGGACTTTCACCAGAGCCCCTGGTTTGCAGCCTGCCTGCAGGACCTGGACTCATGCATCCCCACTGTCACATGAGAGACTCTTATAAAATCTCATATTATTGACAGATATCTCCTGTTGATTCTGTTTCCCTAGAGTACCCTAATACAACCACAATCTTCACCCACCACCAAAATTACTGTTATATGCTACCTTTCAATTGACATTTGCATCCACAGACTACCCCTTTCAGCCACAATCACATTTCTAAATCAGCAGTTAGTTATATTCACTGTAATGTGTTACCATCAACTCTATTCATTTCCATACTTCTACAATAAACCTTATTAAAAATTCTACATAAAGTATCAGCTCCCATTCTTAATACACATTTTAATCCCTAGTAACCTATAACTCTCGAGTTTACCTCCGTGAATTTACTTATGATATTTAGTTCATATTAGTGAGACTATACAATATTTGTCCTTCTGTGTCTGGCTTATTTCACTCAACATAATATCCTCAAGGATCATCTATATTGTCATATGCATCCCAATTTTCATTTCTTCTTAGAGCTGAATAGTACTCCACTGTATGTATATACCACATTTTGTTAATCCATTCATCAATTGATGGACTTTGACTGTTTCCATATTTTAGTAAATGTGAAAATGCTGCTACAAACATGCTTTCAGTTCTTTTGTGTGTATACCTAGAAGTGAGATTGCCCAGGTATATGGTAATTCTATACTTAACTTTCTGAGGGACTGTCAAACTGTCTTCCACAGTGGCTTCACCATTTTACATTGCCACCAGTTATGAACAGGAGTTTCGTGGAAGGACATCTGCATTAGTCTGCCAAAAGGGTGTCAATACAAAGTACCAGAAATATGTTGGCTTTTATAAAGGGTATTTATATGGGGTAAAAGCTTACAGTCCCAAGACCGTGGAAAGTCCAACTCAAGGTACAAGAGGTACTTTATCACCAAAGTCAGCTGCCACATGTTGAAGCAAGATGGCAGGCAGTCTTTGCCAGGTTTCAGCTTTCCCCTCTGGGCTTTCTCTTCCTCTGTGGCTTCACAGGACCAGCTTCTTCCTGATCTCAGCTGTAGGCTGGCAAAGGGCTTGGATCTTAGGGATTCCTTTATCAGTCTCAGCTCTCTTCCCATGGTCAGCTGTAAGCTATCAGGCACGTGGGGACTCAACCTGAGGCACGCCCTGATGTAGTCAAATCAAATGCCCTAATCATAACACGTAATTTAATCAAAGACATCTCAGCTGAATTTAATGCAATCAAAGGGAGTCATACCCAGAGGAATAGATTAATTTACAAACATAATCTTCCTCTTTTTTGGGATTCATAAATAATCTCAAACGGCCACAATATTTTTTGTTCATGGACTAGAAGACCAAATATTGCTAAGGTGTCCATTTTGCCCGAAACAATTTACAGATCAACATAAACTCAATCAAAATTCCAACAACCTTCTTTGTATAAATGTAAAAGCCAATCATCAAATTTATATGGATATGTAAGGGGACCCCAAATAGCCAAAGCCATCTTGAAAAGGAAGAACAATGTTAGAGGACTCTCACTTCCAGACTTTAAGTCATATTACCTAACTTCAGTAGTAAAAACAGCATGGTACTGACATAAAAATATACATAGACCAATGGAACCGAATTGATGGTTCAGAAGCAGACCGTCACATCTACAGTCAAATGATTTTTTGACTATTAAAAAAATTGAAAATTATAAGCGGAGAGAATACAGAGAAATAGGAACACCATTCATTGTTGTGTGAATATAAAATGGTGCAGCTACTATGGAAGACATTTTGACAGTTCCTCAGAAAGTACAGAATTACCAGATGACCCATTAATCCCACTACTATATATATACCCAGAAAAATTGAAAGCAGGAACTTGAACAGATATTTGCACACCAATGTTCACAGCAGCATTATTCACAACTGCCAAAAGGTAGAAGGAACCCAAGCATATATCAACTCATGAATGGATAAACAAAATGTGGTATATACCTACAATGGAATATTATTCAGCCGTAAAAGGGAATGAAGTTCTGATACATGCGACAACATGGATGAACCTTAAAGAGATCATGTTGAATGAAATAAGCCAGATGCAAAAGGACAAATATTGTATAATCTCACTGATATGAAATATTTAGAATAAGCTAACTCAGTCAGAATCTAGAATATAGGTTACCAGGGTACTGGGTGTGGATAGAGAATAGGGAGTTAAGGCCTTAAATGTACAGTTTCTATTTGGCATGAGAGAAAACTTTTGGTAATGGATGGTGGTAATGGTAACGCAACATTGTGAATATAATTTACAGCACTGAAATATGTATTTGAATGGGGCTTAAAGGGGCAAATTTTAGTTGTATCTATATTACTAGAATAAAATTTTTTTTTAGATCCATGTAACTGTACAACACAATGAAGTTAAGTCATGGACTAAAGTTAATAGTAAAATTAGAAAAATGTGCTCTCATCAATTGTAACAAATGATACCCACCAATGAAAGGTGTTGGTGGTGGGGTGGTGTATCGTGTATTTTATGCATGATTGTTTTGTAAACTCCCAACTTCTCTGATATAAATTAAAAATTATTAAAAAAAATTTTTTAAACTACACTAAAATAATAAAACAAAAATTACTGCCACTAAGTCTTTTTTCTTTTGTTCTCTGCTCCCCCATAACAAACCTCCAGATTCTTCACCCATAGAATAGAAGGCCATTCATTCATTTAAAGCAGAAATTGCATCTCATTTGCTTTTTTTTTTTAAGATTTATTTTATTTATTTCTCCCTCCCACCCCACCCC
>PVKH010046931.1:0-10345 GCA_004027955.1 Chaetophractus vellerosus | reverse complement strand
CGGGAACAGAGGAACCTGGAAGCCTGAACCCTGGAGATGTCGGCAGCCATCTTCCTCCAACACATGGACTCTGGTATGGGAAGAAATTTATGCTTTGTGGCCTGGTAACTGTAAGCTTCTACCCCAAATAAATACCCTTTATAAAGACCGACCAATCTTTGGTATATTTCAAAAGGCACACCTGTGGCTGACCAAAACATGCCTTTTATCACATTGAGGAATTTTCCTCTTATTCCTATCTTTTTTATCAAAAAAGGAGGCTGGATTTTGTTGAATGATTTTTCTGTGTCAATTGAGATGATCATGCATTTTTTTTCCTTCAGTTTGTTAATGTGGTGTATTACATTGATTGATTTTCTTATGTTGAACAAGCCTTGCATACCAGGAATAAATTCCACTTGGTCATGGTGTATAATTCTTTTGATATGCTCTTGGATTCTATTTGCAAGTTGTTTTTTGTTTTTTGTTTTTTTTTGTTTTTTAGAATTTTTGCATCTATATTCTTTAGAGGGATTGGTCTGTAATTTTCTTCTAGTATCTTTTTCTGGCTTTGGTATTAGTGGTGACATTGGCTTTATAAAATGTGTTGGATAATTTTCTCTCTTCTTCAATTTTTTGGATAAGTTTAAACAGGATTGGTGTTAATTCTTCTTGAAATGCTTTGTAAATTCACCTGTGAAGCCATCTGGTCCTGGACTTTTCTTTGTTGGGACATTATTGATGAGTGATTCAATCTCTTTAAATATGATTGGTTTGTTAAGTTCTTGTAGAGTCAATGTAGGTTGTTTGTGCATTTCTAGGAATTTATCCTTTTCATCTAGGTTGTCTAGTTTGTTGGCATACAGTTTCTCATAATATCCTCTTATGATCCTTTTTATTTCTGTGGGGTCAGTCATAACTTCCCACCTTTCATTTCTGATTGTATTTATTTGCATATTCTCTCCTTTTTTCTTTGTTAGTTTTGCTATGTGTTTGTCGATTTTATTGATCTACCCAAAGAACCAGCCTTTGATTTTGTTGATTTTCTCTTTTTTCCCCTCAATTTCATTTTTTCTGCTCTAATCTTTACTATTTCTTTTATTCTGCTTGCTTCTGCATCTCTTATAACTTTTTTTGCATTTAAAGTCTGTTTTGTCTGATATTAGTATAGCTACTCCTGCTCGTTTTTGGTTACTGTTTGTGTGGTGTATCTTTTCCACCCTTTCACTTTCTGCTGGTTCATATCCTCTCTTGTAGGCAGGATATGGATGACTCGTGTTTTTTTAGTGCATTCTGTCAGCCTATATCTTTTGATTAGGGAGTTTAATCCATTTATATTTAGTGATACTACCAAGTCATATAGCAAAATGCATTATTTACTTCCACCATTTTATTCTTTGGTTTTCATATGTCATATCTTTTTTCATCTATCTTTTTAAAAATAAATTTATTTTTATTTTTATTTTTTTTAAGATTTATTTTTTATTTATTATATATCCTCCACTTTCTGCTTGTTCTTGCTGTGTTCATTCTTGCATTCTTTCGTGTCTGCTTGTCCCCCACCCATTGTGCGGCGACCCACCGAGTCAGCTCACCACGCGGCATGAGCTTGCCCTGCCCACGGCGGCTTGCCTTCTCAAGGTGGTCTGCCTGCTCGAGGAGGCCCCGAGAACCGAACTCGGGGCCTCCTATGTGGTAAACCAGCGCCCTACCAACTGGACTACAGCCGGCCCCTTTATTTTTTTAAGATACTTAGATTACATCATCTGGCTTTTTACTCTTTTCTTTATCCTTTCTGCTATTCTTGTCTTTCACACTCTCCTCCAAGCCTCTCTGTCCTTTTTCTTTTGGGCTGTCTTTTCCTTTAATGCTTCCTGCAAAGGTGAATTCTTTTTTATGAACTCTCTTAGTTTCTCTTTATTTGTGAATATTTTAAACTTAACTTCATACTTAAAGGACAATTTTGTTGGATAAAGAATTCTCACCTGGCAATTTTTCTCTTTCAGTATCCTAATTATATCATACCACTGTTTTCTCACCTCCATGGTTTCTGATGAGAAATCTGCACTAAGTCTTACTGGGTGTCCCATATACGTGATGTTTTTCTTCTCCCTTGCTGCTCTCAGAATTTTCACTTTATCTTTGACAGTTTACATTCTGAGTAATATGTGTCTATTCAGATTTATTCTGATTGGGGTATGCTGTGCTTCTTAGACATGTAAATTCATTTCTTTCGTGAAAGTTGGGAAATATTCAGACATTATTTCCTCAAATACTCTTTCTGCCCCTTTTCCCCTCTCCTCTCCTTTTGGAACTCTCATGACATGTATGTTTTTGAGCTTTGTGTTATCATTCAGCAACCTGGGTCCCTTCTCAATTTTTTCCATTCTTTTCTCTCTTTGTTCTTCTCTTTCTTCAATTTCAGCCATTCTATCTTCTGTATCACTTATTCTTTCTTCTATAATTTTGAGTCTGCTGCTGCATGCCTTTAATGAGTTTTTTTATCTCCCCTATCGTGTCTTTCATTCCCATGAGCTCTGTTATTTTTCTATCCAGGTTTTCAAATTCTTCTATGTTCTTACCCAGTTTCTTATTCTTCTTCTTTTTTTTTTTTTCAGGCAGAAAGTTTATTGGGAAGCTCTCCCAATGGAGGGGATCTAAAGAAGAGACTTCACTCCCCCTTCACCCCCTTGGCTGCATGGCAGGGGTCTGAAGAGAAACTTCAGCCCACCTGTGGAAGGTGTTGGATATGACTTTACATAGTACATCAATAGGCAGGGAAACCAACTACAGCCTGAGGCCAAATGGCCATGAGGGAGTGGACTAGGAGGTCTTTGAATGGGGGAGGTGTTGGTGGTGCTTGGGTCTGGAGGGAGGGGTAATGGCCCTTATCTGCTCCACTTTGTTTATTCTTGGGAGGGGATGGGCTGTGATGGCTTGCTCAATTGGTCAGGTGGGTTATGGCTGGAGGCTGCCTTTCTTCAATTTTTGTCACAGGGGTATTGATTCATTGTCTTAGGACCTGTTAATCATTGCAAACCTCCTAAAGGGGAACATCTAACATTCCTAACTCTTTGATTAGATATATATATGATGAAGCACCTAAGTAATGGGAATATGGGGCAGAACAGAAGGGTGAGGGGATTCAGGATATCAACTCAGTCTTGCTCAGTGTTTTCTTGATGTCCTTTATTTCTTTAGCCATATTGTCTTTCAACTCATTAATTTGAGTTTGGAAATTTGTAGAATCTCACTGATTAGTTGTCTTAAACCCTGTGTCTCATTTAGGGCTTGGATATATTCCTTTGCTTGGGCCATTTCTTCCATTTTCTTAGTATGGTTTGTGATTTTTTTTTTTTTTTTTGTGGCTGATCTCCAGGCATCTGATAATAATGGTGAGTTTACTCTGATGCTCATTTTCTCTCTCTTTTGTAGGGATTTAGTGGCAGAAGGCTGTGTGTTACTGCCTTTCTTTGGTTCTTGGTTCAACCTGTTCTAGGTCTTTAGGATTGTCCCTGTTAGTTGCTCAAATCTGGGCCATGGACCCAGTAAGGCACTGCAGACCCACTTCCAAAGGCCTTGGGGAGGGAAGGTGTAAAGGCTGGTAAAATCTCTTACTTATTTGCTTTGAATTTCTTCACATGCACTTCCTTAGTCAGCCAGTAGATGGTGCTCCTCAATAGACCTTTCAGTTCAAACTCTGGTCTGTGTGTTCACTGCAACATGGGGAAGTCCTTTAGGAGGCTCCTGTCCTGACATTGATGGGGTGGGATGGGGCCGGTGGGTGGCTGTCCAGCTCTGGGGAAGACCTCCACGGGAGTGGTTGCTGATTAGTTTTGAACTCGGGTCCCCAGAAACAGCATTCCCTATCCCTTTTCTGGAGCAAGAAGGGCAGTGGTGGAGCAAGAGCTCTGAGCTGAGTGACCCCACTGAAGCCTCTACTTTCCCATTCATAGAATGTGAAGTTACTTTTACCTCCTTACACAGCAGTGAGACACTGTGAATGCTCTCTGAAAAACAGGAAGATTATTAATTAGCTGGGCCCTTTCTGCCCAAAGAGAGAGAGGGTGTGTTGAGATCTGATGCTCTGGATTTGTTATTTTCATCAGGAAGGGAGTGTCCTGGGGCTTTCCTTACAGCAGAGCCCGTGCCCCTTCCCACACTCATAGACCATAGGCTTCTTACTTAAGTCAGAAGGCACTGGATTCCTCTATGTTCTTGGCTATGTCGCATGAAAGAATTTAAGAACACGCCAGTTTAATTAAGCCAGTAAAAGAGTTTACTCAGAGACCAACCAGAGAAAAGAAAATTACACACCCAGAAATGGAAGCAGGGCACCTCCAGGCAAAGAGGAGCAACTGGGTTGGGGGGTGGGGCTGCCTTTACTAAAGCAATTCTTCACCCCTCCCCTTTCCTAGGGTTGAGGGAGGAGCCCCAGATGTTTGCTTTTCTGATTGGTTACCCCACCTGTTAGTGCCCAGGGGACCAATAAGAGGCCTTTTGTTTGACGTTGTCTGGGACCAATGGGAAGGCCTGTTTGGAGTTACCCACTTCCTCTTGCTCTCCTGGCCCTATTCCCAGCCAGGTCCCAGCTGTAACTCTCTTTATTAACCTGCATTATTACCGTAAGGGGAGTCGAAGGGCAAGGAGAGATGAAATGGGGGTCCTGACAGCAGGGATTATAAGGAAGTGGGGAAAAGGAAGATAAAAACAGGAGTTCTTTTCTTGGAATTTAACAGTGGAACAAAGAATTGGAAGGAAGACTGGGTGTCAGGATTGGCGAGGTAGGGGGAACCCCTCCCCCCAAAATTACAGGGGTGGACAGAAAAGCACAGAGCAGGAAGTGGACATTCTCTCCTGGAGCTGCTGCTGGTCCAGCAGGCTTCCTAAAGCCGGCCTTGGAAAGGCAAGGACAGCTTGCAAGCGGGTAGGGCAGGCAGAGGAGGCAGAGCCAGGTCTGTAGGACGCTGGGCAGGCTCAAGGCCTGGGAGTTCCGGGACCGCAGTTGGAGAGGAACAATTTGGCTTAGGCAGCCCGGAGCGGGCTGGTGGCTTTCCAGAGCCTCCCCTCCCTGCAGGGATCCCTGGAGAGCCCCACTTGTACATCCAGACAACTGCAGAAAGAGGTTAGAAGACCAAAAAACCCGAAACCAGTCTGCGAAGCACCTCGACGTGCTCACGTGGAGAGGATACCCGCTGCTACACTCTGCGCACCTGGGCGGATGCTGAGGCTGGGGCGGCCTGGGAGGGGCTCCAGCAGCCCGCGTGGTGTGATTGCGGGGGGGGGGGGAGCGGTGCCAGTCAATCACTTCCTTCACGCCTCACCCCCGCCAGCACCGGGCCCGCTGGGCTGGGACAGTGGGGAAGAGCGTCCGGCCTGCGACTGCCCCCTACACCCCCACCGTGGACTCCAGCACAGCCGGGCCTGTGGGCCGAGCCTCCAAAAAGACTATTCAGGCCTCAGCGGGCGGGTGGAGCCCCGAGGGGAAGGGGCGGACCGGGGCGGGGCCATCGAGAGGAGCTTGGAAACTGCTGGAAGGATCGCAGCACCGCCATTGCCGCTCCTTCCGCCGTTCACCGGCAAAGAGTACCCCGCCAGTCTAGGCCGGCACCCCGCCCCCAGGCGGCGCCCCTGCCCCCGTCCTTCTTGTTCCTAGGAGGGCCGGGGTGGGGATATTGTGTGCATCCAGAGCTGGGCCTCGACTTCCCCACCCTCCTTGAAGAAAGCCCCCGTCTTCTGTCGAGATGTGTAGATTCTGAGAGAAAGGTCGGGGCTGGGAGTGGCAGTTGAGGTAGCACCTCCGCTGCTGCGCAGATAATTTGCTTTACCAGTACTCCCAGGTAAAGGTGTTCCCCTTTTTAGGGGTCTCCCAAAGCTGGGCCTCTAGGGAGCATCCTCTAGATGTACAATTATGCCGTATGAGCATTCCCAAAATCTAATCCTGGGGAAGTGGGTCAAGCCCTGCGGCTATACAGAAGGACCGTGAACACGAGTAAACGCGCCACAGACCGGTATGCTGAGACTGCGCGGTCAACTCCCGCCCTTCGCGCACCCCCCCCACCCGCATTTTGGCCCATGACGTCAAGGAGGGCGGGGCGGTGGCAGGTGCGAGGCTGACTAGCATCCTCCTTTAAGGCGGAAGGATCCGGGGGTGGGCGGCTGCGCTGTGCTTCGCCTTATATAGGGCAACGGGGGCACTCATCAGCTCTCTTGAGTCACCCCGGTGCAGCCTTTTTGCCGTCTGCGAGCCGGACACGGTCTCTCCCCGCCGTGCTCTGTGGTACTAGCAGCTTGTTCTGTTCAAGGTAAGGCTGGGGTCTCCTTCCCCAATCTTTTCAACCGCGAGCGCTTTTTCAAATTGCTTTCGTCCTTTTTGGATTTTTTAAACCTATAGGTTGTTGTTTCTGGGCGGCCTTGGGATTGGTCTCCTCGGTTCCCACAGGGAGCAGCCCGGGCCTCTCCAGTTGCTCTTCGCTTTTTTTTTTTTTTTTTTTCCCCCCCTTTGGTCTTTGTAACTGCAGTACTGGGCTTCCCCAGGTGGCTACTAGCCATGGGTCCGCTGGGCCGCAGGTCTGGGGTGGTGGGCAACCAGCCGCACGTGGTGGCCGCGCCGGCCCGGGACGCTGCCATGTTGGTCCCTCCACTTCCGGACGCGGCTACGGGGCGCTGAAGGGGTCTGTAAGAGGTGTGGGTGTGCGAGTTTCGAGATGACTCAGCACAGCAGGTATTGCTTTCTCTCTTTTTGGACGCGTTTTTCAAGTCCGTCTGGTCATTGCTCTGAGGGCTTGTGACGGGGAAGAACACTTTTAACCTCTAAGGCCTATCGTACTTTACTCCCTGATTCCTGAGTTCCTGCATTTCCGGGGAGAGGGTAAGGAAGGGAGATGGGGCAGGCTCTGGCAGATCCATAGGTTCTCCCCTTTTTTGAAAGCTGGGATTGTTCTGGAAGCTTCTGGAACCCGACGCCCCGCCCCGGTGTCCGGATGCTGGGGGAAAGGGAGGCTGCTCCCCCTCGTCGCGTGGCCCTGGCCGGCGCATGTCCGGCATGACGAGTGTTGGCCGGGTGAGCTGCGGCCACCATTTTAGTTGTGCTTGGTCTCGTGCTCCTCTGTTGAGGGGTCATGGTGGAATTTTTACCTTCTTGGTTCTTTGTTCCTGACTTCATTGTCTCCCATCCCCCAACCCCAGCGAGCAAGTGTGCTTCTTCGATTTCAGTGGTTGCCTTCCCCCCTTCCGTGTGGGCAGCAGTCCCAGTCCTGGGTGACTCCATGTTCTGAAGGTTTGAGATGTATCTGATGGGGAACAGTTTTAAAGCAGTGTTGTTTTAGCGTTAATCTAGCCATGCTGTTTCCTGGGTTTGTTTTTTTTTTTTTTTTGTTTTTTTTTCCGTTTTCATCAAAAAGGGTAATAATGAATTTGTACGTTCAGGTAGCAGTAGGGATCATTTGGTGTTCTTATTCTTACTAGGTTTCAAGTTGTCCGGGTTAGGATGGGACCTTGTATTATGCATTTCTAACAAGGCGATATTTAAGCTCCTGATCCAAGGACCACTTTTTGAGGAGTTGGGCTTGTAAGACACTTTTCGGGAAATTTTGATTTTGTTAAAGGATGCATTATTTTTCTGAATTGGCTACCTATTTTGGGTGCTGTTTGAGATCTTTAAAAAAGCATGGGTTTCTGTAGTACTTTGGAAGTGGATAGCATTCAGCTCAAAGACATTCAATTAAATCACTTTTTATTACATAACATCTTAAACCATTGAGAGCCAGCCTGGACTATTTCAGGGGGCTTGGGTATAAAGTATCCAAGTACGGGGTCTTTCACTTCCAAAAACAACATGATCATGTTTTTTCTAATTCTGGACTGTTCTTATTGCAGATGCCTGAGGAAGTACACCATGGAGAGGAGGAGGTGGAGACTTTTGCCTTCCAGGCAGAGATTGCCCAACTTATGTCTCTCATCATCAATACCTTCTATTCCAACAAAGAAATTTTCCTTAGGGAGTTGATCTCTAATGCTTCTGATGTGAGTCCTCTGGGTTTGATGTATTTATTTTAGCACACCACAAGAGAGAAGGGGTGGTTTAACATTTGGTGGGGGCTGCTAGTGAATAGGATAAGCCAGCAACTGTTCAAGAAAGTTTTGCCTTACCCTGTGGGCTTGTTTGTCTTCAGCCTGAATAAGAGAAGGGATGATTTAGCCCCCCCCCCCCCAAGGACCATCTGGCTGGAGAATTCTAATAATATGTGGTTCTTGAGCTTCAAGGTTTAAGGTGACAGTCAGAATTGAGGCTGTTTTGTAAGTAGAAAACTAAAGGTTTTTTGGATGAAGATGGGGATTTTAAGAATGCAGTCTCCTAAAATTGCTACTTGTATTTTTAGGCTTTGGACAAGATTCGCTATGAGAGCCTGACCGATCCCTCCAAGTTGGACAGTGGTAAAGAGCTGAAAATTGACATCATCCCCAATCCCCAGGAGCGTACTCTGACTCTGGTGGACACAGGCATTGGCATGACCAAGGCTGATCTCATAAATAACTTGGGAACCATTGCCAAGTCTGGTACTAAAGCATTTATGGAGGCACTGCAGGTATGGGATATTTCAGCTGGGCATCCACTATTCATATTTTTAAATGTTCTCTTGCTTGCTATTTTTTTTTTTTAACTGGTGTTTGACTTTTAAAACCTTGGTTTTTGGTAGGCTGGTGCAGACATCTCCATGATTGGGCAATTTGGTGTTGGCTTCTATTCTGCCTACTTGGTGGCAGAGAAGGTGGTTGTGATCACAAAGCACAACGATGATGAGCAGTATGCCTGGGAGTCTTCTGCTGGGGGTTCCTTCACTGTTCGTGCTGACCATGGTGAGTTGGCTGGGTTGAGATTCTTTGGAGGAACTTAAAGTAGAAACTTTGGAAAGCAGTTTCTCTTTCAGTACATTTGTGCAATAATTACAACTACTTAACACTCCGTTGTGATTACCTTTTTAGGTGAGCCAATTGGCCGGGGTACCAAAGTGATCTTGCACCTTAAAGAAGACCAGACAGAGTACTTAGAGGAGAGGCGGGTCAAAGAAGTGGTGAAGAAGCACTCACAGTTCATAGGCTATCCCATCACCCTTTATGTGAGTATGAACTGGTAACTTTTCTCTCATCTTAATCACATTTAGGATGTCTAATGTTCTGGAGAACCTTCTCCTGGACTCTGGATTCTGCTTTCCCTTGTCTTCTGTACTCTCAATCTGATGATTTTGGTACTTTTAGTTGGAGAAAGAACGAGAGAAGGAAATCAGTGATGATGAGGCAGAGGAAGAAAAAGGTGAGAAAGAAGAAGATAAGGATGATGAAGAGAAGCCCAAGATTGAAGATGTGGGCTCAGATGAGGAGGATGATAGTGGTAAGGACAAGAAAAAGAAAACCAAGAAGATTAAGGAGAAATACATTGACCAAGAAGAACTAAACAAGACTAAGCCCATTTGGACCAGAAACCCTGATGACATCACCCAGGAGGAATATGGAGAATTCTACAAGAGCCTTACCAATGATTGGGAAGACCACCTGGCAGTCAAGGTAAGGAACCTTGCACTGTTGGCTTGGAGGAGAGAGGAGGTAGAAGGTTGTTCTTGGTGTTAGATAGAACTTAGCCAGCTGGTTTTGGTGGCTGGGACCTGTGGCAGTCATGGATAGATTCACTTGAGTTCACTCATGGCAGTGCCAGGGGGGAGAAATGAATTCTTCCCAATGGGACTTCTGAAAGAAATCTGGGTAGTACTGCCCCCTTACACAACCTGGGTTCTGATTTGAGTGAATACTCCTTTACCCAGAGGTTGTATGTAGTTCATACCATTCTAGATTCGTTTAGGGTATTAAGGCTTACTACTGAAGAGCTATCCTACAGTGTCTTATCCGGGATGCTCAGAGAGGATCTTTGCTCCAGCCTCAGATCCTTTGGTGCTGGAACTGAAGCCATTCTTATCCTGAAATGCATTCTTGGCTTGTTTTGGACTTCCTTTGCAGCACTTCTCTGTGGAAGGTCAGTTGGAATTCAGGGCACTGCTGTTCATCCCCCGCCGGGCTCCCTTTGATCTCTTTGAAAACAAGAAGAAAAAGAATAACATCAAACTTTATGTCCGTCGTGTGTTCATCATGGACAGCTGTGATGAATTGATACCAGAGTATCTTAGTGAGTATCCCCTTGGCTTGCTGTTATTGGTTGGATAAATCTCCTGAGACCTTTGACATCTTTAATGGGACTGATAGTTAATGATAACTCTACAACTTAGCAAGGGAGGTTCACTGAGCAAATGGGACTGCCTTCTATTCTGAATCTACGTGATCACACCCAGCTGTTTTTACTGAGTCTTCTGCCCCT
>PVKH010046930.1:0-10347 GCA_004027955.1 Chaetophractus vellerosus | reverse complement strand
TCTTTAAGAGCAGAGACAATTATCAGACAGTTCTTTCTGGTTGTTCTTTCAATACTATATTGCCATTCCTCGACTAAAACTTACTAGGTGTTTTGGTCAGCCAAAGGTGTGCCTTTTGAAATATACCAAAGATTGGTCGGTCTTTATAAAGGGTATTTATTTGGGGTAGAAGCTTACAGTTACCAGGCCACAAAGCATAAATTTCTTCCCATACCCAAGTCCACGTGTTGGAGTAAGATGGCTGCCGACGTCTCCAGGGTTCAGGCTTCCGGGTTCCTCTGTTCCCGGGGCTGCGTTTCTCTCCAGGCTTAGCTTCTGCTTCCTTCACGAGTTCAGCTGAAGACTATGAGACTCTCTGTGTTGCGTCTCTCCACAAGGCCAGCTGTAGCCTATCCGGCGATCAGCTCACTCCAACCTCAGAACTGCTTCTCAGATCTGCTTCTCCAAACCTCTTGCTTCTCTCATCCTGCTTCTCTCAATCTGCTTTTCTCTGCTGCCTCTTATCTAGCCTTCCATACTTGAGACCACGCCCACCGAGGGGCGGGGCTCAACATCTCACTGACGTGGCAGTTAATGCCCTTATCACAACTCAATCATGCCCAGATGAACAGATTAGCTTACAAGAACAATCCAATCTATATTTTTGGAATTCACAAATAAATAAAACTCTGAAACCATTACATATACTATTTAATATGAATAAAATATTACCTCTCTAGCACTAAAAAATTTAGATAAAATCTTATTTCAGGTATTTTTTTTGTTTAATCAGTTGATTTTAGGAATGATTATCCTTAAATAGATTATAAAAATAATGCATTCATTTTAATGCTAATCCAGATTATTCAGTACAATTGCATTTGCAGAATTACAAAAATGTATAACCTTATTTTACACACCAATATCAAATGAACAATGGTTATATATGTTAGATGAAATTATATGTCATGTTTATATTATTCTATTTGTTTATCTCAGAGTTCAAAAGTTTTGAAAATGGGGCCCGGCTAGATAGCTCAGTGGATAAAGAGCTCGCTGGTGTACCACATGGGAGGCCCTGGGTTCGGTTCCCGGGGACCTCTCCGAGCGGGCAGACGGCCTTGAGAAAGGCAAGCCCCCGTGGGCGGGGCAGAGCCGCCGTGGGCAAGGCAAAAAGCCACCACGGGCAGGGCGGAGGCCCCACGGGCATGGCAAAGTCACCCGTGAAAAGCGGAGCTGCTGCCCGCGAAAGCGGAAGCCGGCAGCCCGCAAAAACATGGAGGACTGCTGCCCGCAAAACATGGAGCGGGGCCCCCCGTGGAAACGGAATGGAGCCACCCTGGAACAGAACGAGCCACCGCCGTGTAGGGCCGTCTCGGCACGTCGCCGCGGGGATGGGGGGAGACAAGAAGCAGACATAGAAAAACACAGAAGAATGGACAGCAAGAGCAAGCAGAAAGGGGGGGGGGGAATATGTAATAAATAATAAATAAATCTTTAAAAAAAAAAAAGTTTTGAAAATGCACAAGTATCAGTAACAGATAGGATCCAGGAACCATTAGAACTTTCATCCTACACAGAATGAACACCGGACACAGTCAAAGAAAAATCATACCCCCTAGTCTTTAGAGCTTATGTTTTCTCATTCAAAAATTGTCCTTTGCTCGGTTGTTTGGCTTCCTCCCTGAATCTATTCTTTTGAGTCCCCTCCTTTTTCCTCCATTCATGGATTGGGATTTTGATGGTGGAAATAATTTATCTTGGTCTATAAAGAAATGCTTCAAAGGAAGAATTGATCTTGGTAATTTGCCAAGACAAGCAGTCTTAACATTGTCTAGAAGGAAAGGTGCGTGGATCTGTGCATGGAGACTTCTGAAAACATTTGTCTGTATCACTACTTACAAATTTAATTAAGAGGATTTTTAAGAATTTTGATCACCATGTTAAGCAGGTTTGCATGAGTTCCATCAGGAATCAAGGGTTACAAATGTTTCAGTGATCAGATAACATATATAGTTTTAGAATACTTAAACATGATGTTCTTTTCTTATTTAAATAATTAAAATACAATTGAGTGCATTTGGTATTGAGATTGATAGAAATATTCTTTATTGGTAAATATAACTGTTTACAAAATTCTTTAATGGGCCAGAATACTGGCTCATTCTTTTGATATTTTGGAAAATAAAGGTCTGTGATAATTGGGAAAATGATTTTTAAATATATGAATTTTTACATACAAGAATGGTAGAAAACCACTGATATTTCACTGTGAGGGGTGGCCAGGAAGAGTACCTGAAATGTCCTGTCCTCAAAGGTGTCTGCATGTTGGCTGGTATGGCCTGAGCCAGCAGCGTCTTCTGTGGCCCCTTTGTCTGGGCACAGGCACAGTGGGATGCAAGCAAGGAGTATCCCACATGTCTGCAGTGTGACTCCAAGTTTAACTTTATTATAAGAAAGCACTAAAGTCTCCTGTGGGAATTCTGCAACAGCAGTGCAGCAAAAACGTCCCCATGTGTTTTGTGGATTCTTTCAAGTAGGATGCTGGTGACCTGGAGCACATCGGGAGGAGGCTCAGCTCAGGACAAGCAGTCATAGTGAGAAAACTTCCTTTGCTAGTAACATTTGGAAAGTCAGAGAAATCCGAAACAAGCCTTGATCACTTCCTCAGGAACAGAGGTACTTGTTGCTAGGCGGAGATGGCCAATGGAGTAGGGAATTATATTCAGTTACTTGGGGAAGCAATTGCCCCAGGGGAAGCCATACTCCACCACGGACTTGGTTCCTGGAGAATGGAGACTAGGGTGGCAGGCAAGCATGTGACCAGATGATGGTCACTCTTGGGAGGCTGGAATTGGAATAAAAGACATCCACTGCTTGGTTAGTGCCAGGCACAAGACAGCACACCCCTCCACACACCTCTGGACAGGGATGCCAACAGTGCCCGCTGTGTGCGCGCCCTGGACAGTGCTGGGGACACAATTCAAGTATTTGGGAAAACAGACTGTTCACTTACCTAATACAACATACACACAGATTATCTCAGCTCTACAGAAGGTCACATGTAAGAATTCGTGTGTGTGTATATATTTCCTTGCCTCACTGGGTGGGGAAGGAAGGAGATACTGAACTAGACCATTGCTAAGCCATTTTCAGCAGAATATGTTCCTTGTTTATATGAATTCCTAATTTTATTATAAGATTCATAACCATCAATATCCTTTTTAAACTTTTTTCATAGCAACCTGTACCAACCCAACTCCTGAAGGGCACAAGTTGGGGCAGCCATGAGACCAAAGAACACACCAGACACTGAGTCAGACATAAGCTTTATTTGGACTTATGAACAAGAGAGAGTTTCTGGTGGCAGAGACTTCTCCAATGGAAGTAGTGCTCCACAAAGAGGCTGGAAAATGAGGGGATAAGTGTTTCAGAGCAAAGACATTCCATGGGGTATAAGAACAGAGTTTCTGCTAGGGTCCTGTGACATCCGCATATGGGGTCTGGTTGATGTTATCACCACTTAGGCAGAAAGGAAGTTTACTGCTCTGAGGAGGTTATAGTTTAAGATAATACCTATATATCCTTTCCCCTCTGGGGAGGGTTGTTACCTTTAATTTATGTCCGGGTCATGTAGGCGGCTACGTGCTATGAGATTAGGAGAAGCCTAGGCCCTGGGTTCCCATGCAACCTTTTTAAAAATTTTATTGTAACATTTATATAACCCAAAATTCCCCATTTCAGCCATTTTTAAGTGTACAGTTCAGAGGCATTAATTACATTCACAATGTTGTTCTGCCCTCACCACCACCTATTACCAAGAGTTTTTCATTACCCCAAATAGAAACTCTGTATCCATTAAGCTCCCCATTCCCCACCACCCAGCCCCTGATAACCTCTAATCTGCTCTCTGTCTATGAATTTGTTTATTCTAGATATTTCATATAAGTGGAATATTTCAATATTTGTCCTTTTGTGTCTGGCTTATTTCAATTAGCATAATGGTTTCAAGGTTCAGCCATGTTGCAGCATGCATCAGAATTTGGTTCATCTTTATGGGAGTATAATATTCCATTGTCTGCATGTAAGATTGGAATGGTGAATGAATTTACTAACCACCTTGATTTGCTTGAGCTTCCATTTTTTCCAAAGAGTTATAAAGAAGAAATGGAGGTTAACTGAAGCAAGCTGACATACTAGTAATACTTTGCGGTGGTGATAAAACCCTCTGCCCCAGCCTGAGAGGAAGAACTGAAACAAAGAGTTTAAACTGACACCTGCAAGGCCTGCTGACCTTCACCAGATGGCTACAATCCTACATCCACATCCTGCTTGCTGATTAACAAACTGGGCCTCAAGGACACCCTGCCCCAACAGCCCCCAAAGCCCCCGTAGCCCAAGCAGCTCACAGAACACACGTACTAACCATAAACCATGTCCCCTATCCCTCCCCATTCCCCCACACCTCTCCTTGTCTCAAGCAGCCATATAAGCTGCTCCCCCAGCTCACCGCTTTGAGTAGAAACCTCTTTGGGTGCTGCTCCTGAGTTAATACAACTTTAGCCAGTAATCTTGCTCTGCACCCCTTTTTTTAAGCTGTTTTATCTTCAGCACAGCAGTATAGACCACATTTTGTTTATCCATTCATCTGAGGATGGACATTTCAGTGTGTTCCCACCTTTTGGCTTTTGCAAATAATGCTGCTGTGAACACTGGGGACAAAAGCATATCGGTTTGAGTCCCTTTTGTTTTTTTCAGTTCTTCTGGGTATAGAGTGGAATTGTTGGGTCATTTGGTAATTCTAAGTTTAACTTTTGAGGAACAGTCAGGCTGTTTTCCACAGCAGCTGCACCATTTTATAATCTCATCAATGTCCTTTTAACTAACTCTTCCACAGAACCAATGTAAATGGCTTTTTCTTTGCATTGGAGCCTATCTAGTTTTTCATTATACCAATTTATGAGAATGGCTTTAGTGTCTGTGTAAAAAGCCTATTAACTAGGTCATTACTTGGACTATGAGCCAAATGTTGACACTTCTTCAGCAAAGAGGAACTAGTTTCATGCTTTGTACCATTCATGTAATATTTCATATTATTTAAATTATGTATATCACACTGTATGTATGACTAAAAGCTATTTTGAAAATAGAAAAAAATTATATGTCACTATGAGTCCAGTAATAGCTAACAAGATTATAAATAAGTATAATTCATGAACTATCATTAGGAAACACTTGTCTTTCTTTCAATAACTCCTTAAAATATCTTTCCAGATTCTAATAGATATATTTATTTTCATTTAAATGGACAGTACATTAAATTTCCAAGAGATCTCTTGGCAATAAAACTGAAAAGGATAATCTAGCTGTCAAAAATAGGCAAGAGTGCATTTCCAAATTCAGTTTTATCCCCTCCTTTTGACCTACTCACTGCTTAGTATGGTTAATCAACAGACATTATTTGACATTTTTTTTGTTCATATCTACTCAGTTTAGAAAATTGCAGCACTGTGGTAGCCAAGAGGAGAGGATTGAGAGTGGATGAAATGCTATCATAGGTAAAAAGATGAATGTCTGTATATAATACATAAAGTATTGTTGACCTAGATAAGCAAAGGTCCAGTGAAATGTTAGGGCCATTTTCCATATTGTAGTGATAATAAAAAGTTTTCTTTCCAACTTCAGAAATTATCTATGCATTTATCCTTTCCTCTATTAGACACATAAAATTTGGTTTTTATTTTTCTAGGGGTCTCCTAACATTTTGATTAATCACACAATTAATTGGATCAAATCAATGCATTTTTGTTTAGTTCAGGGATTCCATAACACATATGATAGCCCTTTAAAGAAATAAAAAGAAAAAATGCTGGAAGTTGACCTGAAAGTTCAGGAAAGAGATCAAGGAAAGGAAATTTTAAGTCTCAAAGAACTCTTGCACAAATATTTAATAGGCAACATGTAATATAATGTTTAATAAGTGTGCATTATTTAAATTCATACTTATGGTCTAAAAGAGGATCTTTTTTTCCTACCCTTTTTATGATATGTGATCAAGACAAGAATCCTTTTAATCTTAAGAACATTTTATTTTCATATATACTCATATTTTGAAAACAATTTTGTTTGCTTTCTCCAGGTTATTCTGGAGGAATTGCAATGCCTGAATTTTTCACAGGACATACACAAGGAGCCTTGAATACGGGTTTTTTTATTTTGATATTGAAGGGGCAAAGAATGGACACTGGCTCAGAAGCAGAAATTTTGGTAAATGTGAATATATGGGATTCATCACTCACACTGTAAAAGGAAATGTTTCCCAAGTCCCTATCCAGGAAAATTCCCACTTGGCGGGATCCAGGTTTGACCAAGGCAGCAGTCGCAGGAATAATACTGGCAGAGAAGCAGCTTTCATTTCTTCAACTCACAGTCCAGAATCCAAGTTCTGAAGACAGTTGGAACCTCCCTTTTTGATTGACAGATTCTTTGCAAATCCCTATGCCCATACTTTGCTTGCTCCCACATCCATCTCCCAGTAACGATGGCCAGAGGTAAACTGAAAGGAGCCCAGGTCACACAATGAGTGGTTGAAACTCTCAACATGCTTTTATCATTTCTGTTTGATACTCACACTTTGAACACTCCATAGGTCATTAAAAATGATGAGAAATTCATTGGCTGTGTCAACATCCGTTGTAATAGCCACTGGGGAGAGAATATAAGCAATTTATCAAATGGATGGAATACTTGTTGTGGCCTTCACTTCTATGAGAAGGGTCCAATATTTATTTTTTTTCTCTTCAGCTGGTATAATTCTCTTTCTTCACTTTATAGACCTGTTGCAGTGAACTCTTTCCTTGCTCCCTCAGTAGGTCAAATTACCCAAATTTGATTTGTAGCCTTACATGCATCTTATTGATAATATTTATTTTTATTTTTCCTTTAAGTTGCATCATTTTTTTCTTAAAGTACATCTCTTTCCTTCAATAGGTTAACTATGTGTGGTCAGTGAAGGTGCCTTCATTTTTCCCATTTTATTATCCATTTTCGTACAAGTCCCACCACAAGGTGGATAATTAGTAAATTTTTTGAATGCATGCATGCATGAAAAGATAAAGGATACATGTGGTGGTAAAGTTTTTTGAAATATACAATTTGTTTGTTTCACCATGTGCCCACTTTATTCCTTCCCAAATTAACTATTTAGCCACACCTCTGCATTACAGACTTGTTTACCTCGTATCTATGCAAAATGCAAAGATTTTGCAGGTGTCTTGAGGGTCAAGAGAATGACCTTGAAGGAAATTAAAAATAGAGATGGAGGTACTTTCTCCATCTAAATGAGCTGTTCTTAGGCTTGGGCATGGGAAGGGAGAACTTTGGCTATGGCATACATTTAGACCCATGCCTGATCACAGACAGTGCCCAGAGTAGGTGGGAAGACATTGGCTAGGTAGCGATTTATGGGCCAGCAATCCCTCCAATAGTGGGTGTCCTGGAGGAAGTCAATCTGTGCTGGTGACCAATTCTGCCAGGTGGCTCCCTAATGCCTAGGGCAGAATGCAGACATCAGTCATTAGAACAGATAACAATGTGATTGTCCTCAGCATTTAGGAGGAGCACAGATATGCACATGTCAAAATTTGGGTAATCCCTACCTTTATGGAGAATGAGTGTCAATTACCTCTGAGTTCTTAGTGAGGAATGGAGCAGCGGGGGCAAGCTCCTTACCTTGGAACTTCAGCATCCTTGGGTTCATCTGCAGAACTCTCATTTGGGGCTCCAGATCCTTGACCTTGGAAACTAGCCTCCCAAGGTTCTGATTGGACTTGATTTCACTCTCCTGAGAGATCTCAGAGCAGTTGGGGCACAATACAATACCCTCATGTAGGTTTTTTGACAGCAAATGCATTGGAAGCAGCACATGTATCCACACTTTAAGACTTTGAGTTTCTCAACGTAGGACAGGCAGACAGGACACTTGCTCACTTTTAGAGATTCTTCATCTGTCCCCATTGTCTGGAGAAAAATATCATATAGGTAAAACAAATGCTGTTGTTTCCTGAAAGTCTTTTACCCTTTGCATGCAAATAGTGAAGGTACCTTAATTAAATGTCATTCCTAGTGCTAAGCAATGAGCACACAAATATAAAAGGCACGTGATCTAACTCTAGAGATATTTGGAATGCGAGTTGGAATGACAGATCGAAATCATTATTTGGCTTTGAGCTGAAGCAGAAGGGTACACACTAATCATGGCCTCCAGCTCCCGTTGCATGTGCAGCCTAAGAGCAGCACTGAGAAGACTCAGGGGAGGCTCATAATATGCAATACTGTTCAATATAAATATAAATATAAGGCATACAGGTAACTTTAAATTTTGTAGCTACCATATAAAAAAAGTTTTCAAAAAAGGTAAAATTCATTTCAATAATGCTTTATAACCTAATATATCACAAGTATTATCATTTCTACTTGTGGCACTAGTCACACTTCAAGTACTCAATAGCCACACGTGCCTGGTGGCTACCATAATAGAAAGCACAGATATAGAACAATTCCATCACAAAAATTTCTACTGGACACCTCTCTTCTGGAGCAGGAATGGCAAACTGTAGCCAGTGGGCCAACTCTAGCCTGCTGCCTTTTTAATGAACTGTTTCTCATATATATGGTGCCAAGGAACATGGCCAGGCTGGATCCATTAGCAGAGCTGGAGGGTTCCAATAAGCCTGGACCCTTTTTCTACCTCAGCACAAAGAATAATGGTGATATCTGCTTTAATCCCAATTAGAACTTCAAACCTCTGAAGATAGGGACCATGGGCCTTCATATTTGCACTCACATTGCCTTATTCTCAGGATGGAAAGAGTTGGGGCCTAATAACTCAATGCATGTCCAAGTTGTCACGTGTCAGAACTAATAGTCATTCATAGAAATTCATTTACATGTATCTCCCCTGGTAGGAGATATTGCTGAACTCCTGCAAGAAGCAAGGAGATTTACGATCTGACCAGCCTATAATAAGAAACCCATGTATCTAAAATGTAAATATTTCTTCTGCCTGAACTGCATTCCCAATTGAAATAAAGTGAAGGGAGTCCTTGATGAAACTTCAAGTTCCCCTTCACAAACAATTACAATTTTGATTCTGAACTTACATTATTACACAAGCTACAGAATAAAGTTTTTCTGCCAGTTTTTCAGTGGATCATTAGGAACCTCTCATGAATTGCAAAAACTTGTCATTAATCACAAGAATGAGATGATGGTAATATGCCCTGGAAGTAAAATTTGCTCCTCATTGGAGATTCCCTTATTCTCTATGCAGACATAGTCACTGATATAACATGACATGCTAGTTGGATCTCTGTATTATATATTAATATAATTTTTTTTTAAATGACCTTGGCAGACTGCCTGATTTTCAGGGAACAGTCTTACATTTTATTCATCAAACTTCTAAAACTAATTTTTCACATTTTTGGAGTTATTTGTTTTAATGCGAAAACATTACTTGAGATGTGCCTGTGCTTTGTATCTGAAATGAAGAGCATATCCAGCAAAACCCAACAAATTGTGATCATGGGAATGAAAGACAATGTAATTTAATCACCTAAATGTAACCTAATCTCCCACATTCACCTTTCCCACACTTCCCAATTTTTCATTCTCATCCCTCAAACCCTGATCACCTGTAAGTCATCTAAAACCATGAGGATTTATAAATGATTTACTTAAAAAGGAAAGTTTATGTCACTTTGGTAACATGCAAGGTAAATAGTAGGGTTATAAAAAAAGAATTCTTTCTTTGAGCTCTGTAATTCACTAGCCTAAAGAGAAACTTGACTGGCTGTTAGATTGAGGGGGAATAGTCTGGGATTTTATTTACCAAACATCAAATAAAATTGTGGGAATTGTGGGAAGATGGCATCAGAATAGCCAGGTAGGGCTCAACTCCTTTACAAAAACAAAGGAGAAAGGAGCAAAAGCTGTCCCGAGGGACCTGCTTTGGGAGTCAGGAGACCAGGACAGTGCTACATAACTCCTATGAGGGTGAGAGACAGTGAGACAAAGAACTCAAAACAACAAATGGGAGTTACCAAACCCCCTATGAGTCCAAGAAGGGCTCCCCTCCCCCACCCCCAAGATATTAAACTGGGGTAAAACCCCAGGCTCACTGCAGCTGACTTAGAGGGAAATAGACATCTTCCTCTCTATCAGCTGTTACAAGGGAAAAGGGAGGGGCGTTGTCATCACTTTTCTTCACTGAATTCAGACAGCAGAGCCCACTTTGTTTTTTGTTTTTTTGTGTGTTGCTTTTTTTTGTTTTGTTTTGTTTTGTTACATATCCCCCCCCCCCTTTCT
>PVKH010046929.1:0-10347 GCA_004027955.1 Chaetophractus vellerosus | reverse complement strand
GTACTGAAAAGGATTGCAGATAGCCACAGAGTGGTCATTGACCATGGAAGAGACAAGGAAAAATTTAGTGGCACTTAAGAAGACAAAAAATTCAGTGGCAACTAAGAAGAAGGAAAAATTCTGTGGCACCTAAGAAGACCAAAAAGCAGCCTTTGAATGAAATATACTTGGTGGAATTCAGTAAGTTCTCTAAGATTTTTGGTGTGATGACTGTTGAGGAATTGAGGTCAAGGAATGACAGGAGACTGAGGAGAAAGTCATGGGGGTGTGAAGCTGGAGATCCAGGTGAATTATCAGTATCATCCCTGCATTCCCCAGCAGGGTAATCAAGTATATCAGGAGAAACAGCCTAAAGAGTACCTGCCGAATCTCATCAGAGTCTGTCAATCCCATAAGGATGAAGTCATATACATTTGTTATATTTCTAATTCCCATAGCATTCAAGTGTTGTAAACTCTTGAGAAATTACAGGTGATACTTAGAAAGAATGTCTTAAAGATGGTTTATGATTATATGGATTAAAATATTAATGTAATGATTCCAGAAATTCATAATAAAGAGTACAATGAAAAATATGACTGGAAAGATCTTATTTTAATCACTTAATAAATATTAGGTATAAATAATCATTTGGATATTATATAACAGAAGCTAATATATATTACATAATTAGAATGAACATGACAATGTTAAAATACTTCCTTTTATTTACACATGACAATATTGTAGCATAGGCATTAGTATTGCCCAGACTTTTTAGATGAGAAAAAGAACACAGAAAGTTAATTATTGCATCCACTGTCACAGCTGTTTGGACATGTGATTCTATCAAGACTGGTTGAGCCCAGGATGAAGCTAAGACACTATATCTTTACTTACAATTAATTTCAGAAAAATAGAAAGAAGTTCTGGGAATATAAAAAACAAAGGTAGAATATTTTGCATCACGAACTGTGCTCTTGTTTTTTTTTTTTTTTTTATACATTTTTTTTTATTTTTTATTTTTTTTATTTTATTACATATCTCCCCTTCCCCCCGCTGCGTTGACCCGCCGAGAGTGGTCACTGCGCAGGCGCGGCTTTCCCCGCTTGTGGGCGGTCTCTGCGTCCGTTCACGGCCGGCTTTCAGTTCGCAGGTGGCTGGCTGCGCTCCATCCGCGGGTGACCTGCCCTGCCCGTGGCGGCTCTTGCCCTGTCCATGGCAGCTTCTTGCCCTGCCCACGGCGGCTCCGGCCCGCCCATGGCAGCTTGCCATTCTCAAGGCGGTCTGCCCGCTAGGAGAGGTCCCCAGGAATCGAACCCAGGGCCTCCCATGTGGTATGCCGGCGCCCTATCCACTGGGCTATCGAGCCGGCCCCACGAACTGTGCTCTTGTTATCAGTATTTTTCAATATAAGTGGCAGATGAGAAATGAAAAGCTTGGGCTTCTTTAATATGGTATAATATGGTATAATGATACTGTAGCCCAAACATTATTATTAATTTTCAAGCTATTTATTTAAATGAATATTTGAAATCCTACTTCTTCAAAAATGATATTTTCAGTATACATACTTTGCTAATGATTCTGATTCTATCAATTTTTAATTCTATATTTGCATTTCTATAATGCAGAATTATTTAAGTGTGGCCCAAATTGTGTGTATATATATATACATATTCATATATTTATGCATACATACTTGTCCCTCTAATAATATCTCCAGTTTTTGAGATAAACTAAAATGTTCTAACTTTGAGAATAATGCTTAACATGAAGTAAAGGTCTAGAAGTTTCTCAACCTCAAGTTTTCTCATTAATAAATATGTAAGCCATATAAGGAGACTGTAATTTCTGTTTTATTCTTTGTGTCCTTTGAGATATGTTTTGTTTACTTTTGTACATCCATTTTTATTTCATTCAGTACCTATTCAAACAGAAAGTTCACCTGGAAATTAAGTCTCACATGAATACCCAGGAGCTACCATGAACACAAACAGAGCAGACTATCCATTTCTTTCACCCTGATAAAGCCACGGCACCTCTTATTTTCAAGACTATCGATTCTGTACCATTCAGTAATTCACACTGCCACTTTCCAAGGAAGGTTGCTTGGTATGTTCCCAATATTAATGTATCCATGTTACATGTGCACCAGAGAGTTCCTTCTCACTTTGAAACCACATAATGTTGAACATTTTTTGTATACATTTGTAATCCTCTAATTGATGACAGAGTAAAAGAGAAAGTATTTGTAGAGAAATAATTAAGCTGTGGCTGTAAGACCAGAAAATTAAACACCAAAGGTATAATAGCACTTTTTTTGCATTGAAATATTTTTGTATTTTGCATTTAAAAATGTGACAAAATCAAAATAGGAAATATTGTTTGTTACACAAAAATTAGAATATAACAAAACTCAAAGTAGAAAATGAAACTAATTCATAAATATTTTTAACCTTTACAGGTATTTTCTTCCAATTATTTTCCTCTGTGAATAAATGCTTATTTATATTTGTGTTTATATAATTTTTATTACACTGTATTTTAAGTAATATCCTGTTGGGAGCCAACATACTGCCAGCACGCCTGTCTAGCTGCAAAGTCACTAGAGAAAGGCCACGTGACAATGAGGACCTGCAAAGCAGTCCACAGTTGTTGGTTTCCCTATCAAACCCAGCAGAAATCTGTGTTCATGCTTTTTATCTCACTTCTGTCTTTCTCTGAGCTTTTCTTACTAAAATTCTAAATAATAATCAAGTTACAGCAAAAGTGCTTTTGAGAAAGTTGTTAGGATTCGTAGAAAAAATTACTTGGCCTCAAATCACTATTGTGCTGTGCTCACATTTTATAGATATAGATCAACAAGGACCCCTAGTAAGAGGAATAGAGAAGAAATGCTTCAACAAATTTTGCTTTTATGTAGAGCCAAGAAATCTTTGCAGTTAATCGGCCCTGGTAGAAAAAAAAGTCAGAAGGTATTGATGGAGAAAAACAATTGGGACTCTTTTGAAACCTACATCATGTGAGGACCCTTTTGTAGTATAGGTGGACATTGTGGACATGAAGTGGCGCTGTGGGTCTTATAGAAGACAATTGTCTATTAATTCTGTACCTTGTACTAACATAGAAATGTAAAAAGGAATGTGATTGTAAACCATGATGCATAATTGGGGAATAACTGGTTAATGTTCTGCTAACCCAGAGAAAATGACAGGTGCACTGTGAACATAGTGAAACTTATCCCCTCAATTATTAAAAACAATGGTGTACCTTGGGGTAAGGGAAACTTAAAAAAACATGCATAGCAAAAACTAGGTCAGGGGAAAACAATGAGATCAGAGGAAAGGTATAAAAATAAAAATTGAGACGTGGCAAGGGAACTAAAAGGAAGAAGTAGTATAGAATAAGAATAAGAAATAGAATAAGAATAAAGTAGAATAGGAATAAAATGTAGAATAAGAATAAGATAGAATAAGAATAAGATATAGAATAAGAATAAGATATAGAATAAGAATAAAATATAGAATAAGAATAAGAATAAGAAATAGAATAAGATATAGAATAAGAATAAGATAGAATAAGTATAAGAATATATAATAAGAAGATAGAATAAGAATAAGCTAGAATAGGAATAAGATAGAATGAGAATATAGAATAAGAATAAGATAGAATAAGAATAAGAATAGGAATAAGAATAAGAAATAGAATAAGAATAAAAATAAGAGATATAGAATAAAGAATGTAGAATGTAGAAGAAGAATAAAGATGTAAAGAAGCTTGGGCTAGAAAACTTTGTGTGTCTGTCTGTGTGTCTGTGTGTCTTTTCAGCCGACGCGGATCACCTTTTGGTAGTCCCACTGAATGCCAAGGCTGGTCCTTGGCAATATCCTAATATTATTAATAAATATTTATAAAACACATTGACCTATGTTATTTATTATATTAGACTTTTGTTAAATCCACAATTTCATGTTTTTTATGTAGGCTGGTTCTCCATAAATAACTTCTTTCTATGAGTGTTTACTAACTGATCAGTTTTCCAGCTGATAAATGGGCATAGTTAAGGGATCACAAGGAAAACATGGTGTAGTTTCTCTGTTCAGGATTGATGGTGTCACCTAATTAATCTACATAGCAGAGGTATTATTGTATTCAGTCACACAATTTTGTGCAACATTTTATTATTTTAGTCAATTGGCTTATATTATATCAAGGAAACATGAGTGAAGAACATAAAAATCAGTGTTGAGATGAGCAAATATTTTCTAATTAATTTGATGGACAAAAGCTCATTTCATCTATATAAATAAGTGATATTGTCTCATGTGAATTTTGCATAATAAATAACAATGGAATCAATTCTCATATAGATTTAAAATCAACTCATTATAAAACAACTGTTCACACTAGAATTTCAGTAGTGACTGATGCTATGGCTTAAGGAGCAAAAAATAATACAATTTTTCTCTTCATAAAAAACTCAGTGATACTGAGAAAAACATATTTAGAGTTTAAAAAATGAGTATCAATTTCATTCACAATGGGATTTAAACCAAAGGAGATCTTCTATGTCAATGCCATTTCAATATGGTCTCTTTCCTCTTTGGAAATCACCATGAAAGAGTTTTTCATAACAACATTGAAATAGCTTTTTTATAGCCATTAAGTGAACTTTCAAATAATATAAATAAGAGTTGAAGAAAAATATTTTAAAAAATTAATTTTATGACTAAATATTTTGCTGAATCTTTGTTGGTGGGTTTCAAATATATCATCTTTAAGAGTAAAATAAATTTAGTAGATCAAGAGTGAGAAACAGAAAAGAAACTTGATTTCTTTGTTCTACCTTTAAAAAAACTAGAACTTTATTCCTGTCAATTTTTCAATGCTGTTATTTTTAAGAGTTCAATTCCTCAATTAATTTAGCCAAATTTTGTTTTATGTTCCTTGAAATCCTTTTAATAAATATAATAATTTTCTGAAAAATTAGCTCTATTGTCATTGTATAATGTCCTTCACATCTCTGGAATACAGAGGTCTAATTTTTCTAACAATACTACAAAGCATAATAGTATTATATGCTCATATTTACAGGTGTATATTTTAACATACTTTTACTATTCATCTATTCCTTATACACATCAGGTAATTGAGGCTTACTTTTTAACAGAGTCTATTACTGAGTCTTTTGAGTGTTTATTCCATTTATATTTAAAATAATTATTTATTGGCTATTTGTATCTGATATTCTGATCCTTCTTTCTTGGCTTATTTTGGTTAATAAGGTTAATGAAATATTTAATATTAAATATTCTCAAAAATTTATTTTAGACATATTTCACTGCATTATATTATAATTATAGCTTTAGAGAGTAAAATTTACATTTCAAAATTGTTTTTGTGCACATAATATTATTATGATAGCTGCTAGGACACCAAAGTCACAGCTATTTGTTGAAACACAGAATCTTTGAGAAAATAGCAAAAAGAAGACAAACCATTTTCCTCAAAACTCAAGAAATCATTTTAATTATTACATTGATTGCTGAATGAATAAAATACAACAATATTGGTGGCACCAAGTTGGCCTATGCCCCCACCTCCCTAGCACAGGGACCAACTGCACTCACATTTTGGTTCCTGGCTTTGTTTCTGAGGACACAGAGTATACCTCATGTACATACAGAGATGCATGCATGTCCACTCCAATCTACCTAGTGTGTTATGAAAGCCTGATCAAGAACACTCGTCTCTATATTGTTATTTTTGTACATGTACTTCAGGCAAAAATAGACTGAAAGCAGCAAAACCAGTTTAAGGAACAATAAATTTAAAGCATCATGGGATAAAAGATTTCTGTTTTTAAGACATACAATACAGCTCCCTGAAGCTGTGTGTGGGAATGAAGTCTAATTCATAGGAATAGAAAAGGCATTCCAATTTCCATAAACAGTGTAATTTCTAAGGTCAGAACACAAAAGAAGGACAAGACACAGGCTAAGTAAAGAAGGATAAAATATTCTACATTTGTTTCAGACTGATCTCTTTGATAGGAAAGCTATACTCTGTAGGAGAGTGTATTAGTCAGCCAAAAGGGGTACTGATGCAAACTACCGAAACTCTGTTGGCTTTTATAAAGGGTATTTATTTGGGGTAGAAGCTTACAGTCACAAGGTCCTAAAGAGTCCAACTCAAGGTACTGAAGTCATTTGCCATGTGTTGAACAAGATGGAGGTTGATGTCTGTGAAGGTTCAAACTTCCTTCTTTCTCTTAAGACTCTGTGGTCCCAGCTTCTTCTGATCTCAGCTGTACTCTGGCATAAGTCTCATCTCTCTCCCCAGAGCTCATTTCTTTCCAGGTTCAGCTACTCTGTGCTCTTCACAAGGTCAGCTGCAGACTATCAGTCTCATCTCCCTTCCTGGTACCTCTGTCTCGTCTATTGAGTTGTCTCTATTCCTCTGTGTAGTTCTCCTTTGTGTATCTATTTCTGTTTTCCAGATTGAGCTTCTGTTTATATAGCCTACCAAGAGGGGGCAGAGACTCAACCCTGCAGATCCTAATGACATGGTTGAATTAAAGCCCTAATTTTAACATAATTTAATCAAAGTCATCTCAGCTGAATTGAATACAATCAAAGGGTATAATGCTCTGAAGAGAAATATAATTTACAAATATAATTAATATCTTTTTTGGAATTCATAAATAATATCAAACTGCCATAGACCGCATCAACCAAAAAAGAACCAATTTTCAAAGATGAAGAAAGGCATTTTCTGCACTGGTTTGTTTGTTTTTATTAGCTCCTGACACTCAAAAATATTTCTGTCATAACACAAGGTGGATAGAAATATAAGAAATAGACTGGTGAGGGACTCAATGCCATAGCTAAAATATTAAAAATTAAAATGTACATGTGAAACAACACTTACAAGGCAAACAAAGGCACAAGAAATAATGGCCCAGCCAAAGGAACAAGATAAAACATAAGAAATCATTAAAGAAGAAGACCAGATATTGGATATGGAGAGGGAAGATTCAGAGAACTCAAGGACAAAACAATTGAAATGATTCAGGCTGAAGAGATTAAAGAAAAATGATGAAAAATGTAAACACAGAGTAAGACACCTTAGGGACACCTTCAAAAACACCAAAGAAGGCATAAAAATGAGTCCCTGAAGAAGAAACAGAGAAAAGGGCAGGGTAAATATTCAAAGAAATAATAGAAAAAAAATCTCAAATATATTGAAAGATATAAGTACAAATTCAAGATTCCCAATGAACACCAAATAGGATAAATTAGAAGAAAACCTTGCTCAGAATCAACATAGACAAACTATGGCATGCTGGGACAAGGAGAGAATTTTGAAAGCTGTAGTAGAAAAGCAAAATGCTATGTAAAAGTCCCTATAAAATTAAATGTTGATTTCTCACAGAAATCTTGGAGTCAGGAGAATAGTGGGATGAAATATTTAATTGTTGAAAGAAAAAAATCATCTGAAAATTTTATATATGTCCAGAGTGTCTTAAAAATATAGGAGAGATTAAGACATTTCCAGATTTGAAAAAGATACAGAGGGAGAGCTTCACTAGACTTTCTCCACAAATGTGTTATAAAGAGTTCTTCAAAATGAAAGGAACAGACTCTAGATAATGTACCAAATGAGAATAAAGGAACAAAGATTTCTGATAAAGGTAACCACATAGATAATTATAAATCCCAACATTATTGTACTGTACTTTTATATGTAACTCCAATTTATTTTTACAGATTCTAAAAAGTAAACACTGAAAAAATAATGAACTATCTTTGGTTTAGGACATGCAACGTGTAAAGATTTAATTTTTAACAAGTGCAATAAAAACATGGGGATTATAGTAGTATAGGAAAATTTTGAGTATTTTTATATTAAAGTTAAGTTGATAACCATTCAAACAATTGTTACAGATTTATGATAGTGTATGTAAGTCCCAAGATAGACACAGGTAAATATTTCAATACATAAACAGAATTAAATGAGAAGGGATGCAAAATGGCTGTAAAAATAAAGTCAAAAAGAAAATATATATTAATGGAAGAATTGATGGACAAATGGAACTTACAAAGTCCACATGGAAAAATGGAAGAACAAATTCCTGCATTTGCACTGGTTATTATAAATGTAAATGGACTGAACTCCCTAGTACAGAAGCAGAGAGTGGCACCATGGAGAATGTGATGGTTAGGCTAATGTGTCACCTTGGCCAGGTAATTGTGTCCAGGTATCAGGTCCAGCAAGCACTGGGCTAATTGTAATACAAGAGCATTTATGGACTTCCATCACCAGTGAGTTTACTGCATGGATGGCTGATTACATCTGCATCAATCAGGGAAATTGGATCAAGAATGGATGATGCTTTTATCCATTCAGTTGACTGCCATAAAAGGGAACGGATTTCAACATTCAGAGAGAATTTCCCAGCTCATCGTTTGACAGCCAGCTTCTACCAGAAACTCATCGAGGACCCTTCATCGGTCTTTCATCGAGGCCCCTGGCTTGCAGCCTGCCTGAGGAACCTGGACTTTTTCATCCCCACAGTCACGTGAGAGACTCATAAAATCTTCTATTTTTAACAGATATCTCCTGTTGATTCTGTTTCTTGAGAGAACCCTGACTAGAACAAAGACTGAAATAAATGGGAAGATATTCCATATTCATGGATTGGAAGACTAGAGTTAATCTGTCAATTCTACCCAAGAGATTTACAGATTCAGCACATTCCCAATCAAAATCACAAGAGCCTTCTTTGCAAAATGGAAAAGCCAATCATTACACTTATGTGGAAGGATAAAGGCCCAATTACCAAAACCATCTTGAAAAAGAAGCAAGTTGAAGCACTAGCACTTCCCAATTTTAAAACTTATGACAAATCTACAGTTATCTAAACATCAAGATACCTTACAAGGGCAGACGTATAGACCAATGGAATTGAATTGGAAGTTCAGAAATAAAGCCTAATATTGATGGAAAATTGAATTTTTTAAAAGGGTGTCATGTCCACTCAATGGGGAAGGAATAATCTCTTCAACAAATGGTATTGGGAAAATAGGAGTGCTGTATGCAAAAGAATGTATGTGGACCCTTACCTCTCACAATATACAAAAATTAATTTAAAAATGATCAAATACCAAAATACAAGAAACAGAATTCTAAACTCTGTTGCTTATTTAATTATGTGCCCTCAAAAAAAAGTACTTAATGTTCATTCTTCTGGGTGTGAACCCATTTTAAATAGAACATTTGAAGATGTTACTTTTACTTAAAGTGGGGTCAATTTAATCAGTTTGGACACTGGTATGATTTCTAGAGTCCTTTATAAGCACAGTGAAATTCATTTATAGAGAGAATGGCACAGAACAAGCTGGAAGTCAATGGAACCTACACGAGAAAAGAGAAGATATCACCATATTTATCAACATGTCAGAGAAAATCCAAAGAATAAGGTTTGCTGGTAGCCAGTATTAGAACACCACAGAGTTCTTGGAACAAGAATCTCCTTGATGAGACCTTGATTTTGAATTTCTTCCAGCTTCAAAATCATGTGCCAAAATTGCCCCATTCCTTAAACCAACCCCTTAATGGTATTATTTAGCAGTCAGTAAACTAAGACAAACTGCAAGAGGGAAACTTCATGATCATATTTTAAATGAGAATTTCTTAACATTTACATCAAAAGCAGATCAACAAAAAAGAAAAAATAGATAATTGGTATTTCATCAAACTAAAAACCTTTGTGCTTCAAAGGCCTTTATCATGAAAGTTAAAATCAACCTTCAGAAAGGGATAAAATATTTGGAAATCATAAAACTGATGTGTTTATTATTCAGAATATATAAAGAAATCCTACAACTCAGAAACAATAATGACAAAAACCCAGATATAATCCAATTCAAATATCAGAAAACTTGAATAGATTTTTCTCCAAAGAAAATATATAAATGGCGAATAAGCATGTGATAAGGGGCACAATATCATTACCAATAGGGAAATGCAAATAAAAGTTTCAATGAGATTCCATTTTACACCCATGAGAATGCATTCTATTAAAGCCAGAAAATAACAATGTTGGAGAGAATGTTGACAAATGGGAGCACATGTTCTTTATTGATGGGATAGTAAAATGGTGTAGCCACTGAGGAAATCATTTTGGAGGTTCTTCAAAAATTAAGGGTAGAATTAACATGTGATGGTTTGAGTTTGAATTAATTATGAATTCCAAAAATATAAATTAGATTATGTTTGTAAGCTCATCTGTTCATCTGGGCATGATTAAGTTATGAGTAGGGCGTTAATTGCCACGTCAGTGAGATGTTGAGCCCCACCCCT